>SCLD01097571.1:0-11162 GCA_004367895.1 Oikopleura longicauda | reverse complement strand
CAAATATGAAATTGGTCGTTTTGGAGGTACCACTTTTGGACAAACCTGATCTCGTTACTGGAATGCTACTCGCAATTTTACGTGAAATATGCTGTTCACATTTGGTGTTTGACCCTAAGTGGGACACCCAAGTCGGACACGAACCAGATTTGATGAATTTGCTCGAGGAAATAATTCAGCATGGCCTTTTCAGATCACCCCGGAAATGTGTAAATCAGGTTACCATACATACACTCTCACTGATTTTGAACCTTCCACGGATATATTTCGTTATTCAAAATGACAAAAACATGTTCATGGAGGTTCTCAATCAGCTTGAGACTCTTCCGTCAAACCGGTTTTACACAGATTCGGTGTGTTTCATGAATCCGAATGCTAAATCGGCATATAGTCAAGAATTACGCACCTGGGTTCAAGTTCACCATCTCTGGGTTGACATTGTCAAAATCGGTGTCACCAATAACCTCCGCTCCATTTTTGACAACAACTTCTCCACTGGTGAGTCTAAAATTAGCCGGTCCTCTGAGTTTTTGGCCCAGCGCCCAAATTTGACAGTTTTTAATATTCGCGAAACTACATTTATAACAGACGATTTGCATGCTTCAGTCATTAAAATAACAAAATGGCCGGTCATTCCTGATATTAGTCAAATAATATCTAGGGATGACTCAGACCGATATTTTCTGGGCGGAAACCACTTTACAGTGCACCGAACTTTATTTGTTGAACAGTGCACAAAAAATGGACAGTGCAAGGATAACTGGCAGAATAGGATAGTTTGAGACAGTGAATGAATATTGTGAACTGTATTGGAATAACCAGATGAGGTAATATTTATAGGCCAGTGAAGTCATATAGGCTATTAGGAATTCAATTTGAAAAATTTTTAGGAAGTTTAAGCAGTCTGAAGAGTTACCGGTAAAATTATCAAAATAAAGTATCAGCTGACAGGTGATTAGCACGCTATGATATCAACGAGGAGAAAAATTGGTAGTGAACCTGGTTCGATATTGATTTGATGAAAATATTTATCTATACAGTACAATGTATAATATATTGATATATTGATATATTGCTATATTGATACGTTAAATATGGAACCAGGACTGGCAGACGAGATAAATGAACGAGAAATTACGGTCACGATTCAATAGTGAGACCTGATAACTTTATGGCCAGTGTTCTGATTCACTGGGGAATGCGTAGGTTTTTGAAATTTTAGTTTTTTCACTAATTTCTAGCCAACAAATTAATGTGACCGATTTTTTGATAATAGAAAATTAAAGAAGAGGTTCGAATCTTGAACTTGACCGTAGCGACATCGTGCGGTCATTAATTGGCGTGGGCGTTATCATCAAAAACAGAAAGTACCACGAATCCGCACGGTCCATTTATGAAGTTACTTTTAGAGGTTATAATATCAATATTGAACCGGATCACGTGATAAAGAATGACAATGAGCTAGGCCAGGTCGAAAATACTTTCGTGGACTTTTGTGAAAACGGGACGTCGAACCATTTTGGCGACCTCTGGGGCTAACTCAAAGTATCCGGACGAACTCTTGATCAAAGCATGGGTCTTGAACACATGTTGATCATGAGATAGAGAACCTAAGTGTGACATTTTCATGTCAAATCCGGAAACCAACCCACGACCCAACTCACAGAATTCGGCGAGACGCCACTGTAGACCGGAGATGTAGCTGAAACTTGCCTGACCAGTCGGACTTGGTGAAAAATCATAGTGAATTGATTGGCCATTCATGAAGGGGTTGAGCTGGGTGTAGGTTTCTAAAAGCAAATGTTATAAGATATGAATATGAAAAAAGGCCGGATACTTTTGACACTATGTATCAATGTAAAATCTAACAATTTACCAGGCCATGAGCAATCTGAGGCCGGATAAATATATAAAATTAGTAAGTCATCCTTCATGACTATAATGAATAGCGCCCTCTATATTGTTTATTCGAGTAAATGTCGTCCGAGTGTTATATGAACAAGTCCTGGTATTAATTCCCTTTATTCCCAATATAAGACTCGAAATAACATTACAAGTGACCCTCTGTTCTGATGATTTTATGGCCCAAAATTACCTTGGTTATTTCCATTCCAGGCCTCACAGAAGTCCATTGAAAACTCGTCAATCAATTTGACCAGTCGTCGTTGCCGGTTACTTGCCATTTCGATGTCATCCAAATCTTTACCCCGGTTGAATGTCGTACAGGACAGATCCTTAAAATAACGGTTACATTTAGCATTACATAATAGAGTATAATATAATAGAATATAACGTATCATTCTATAAAAACTAATGTGAAACACAAAAGTTTAAATCCGGATTTCAGTCCTAAGTAAAAACTTACCATGGCCTCTCGCCAGAAACTATGACCCTCTCTCAGAAAAAACCCGGCCAATGGTCCAAAATGACGACAGTCTACGTGTACCATGCCATCGAAACTGGTCCAGATTGCCGGTAACTGCATCAACTTGGCCAGAATCATTGCACGGACTGCCATTCGATTTCTCATCACTTAAACATAATAAATAAAATTTGATAAAATTTAATAATAAGAGCCTTAGATTTTGTTTTCTAAGCCTAGTCGATTAATCGTAGGACATAATTGACTCCGGATCGTAACTATATAAATAGGTACAATTTCATGGGAATAATTTCTTAGAATGAATTCAAATTATATATGTAAAGTCATTGTTTTGAGTAAATATTACATCGATATATAAATACCAACTTTACAAAACATAGATTACATAAAAGCAAAATCAGCGGATAATTAGGAAAAGTTTGGCTTACCTCCGGAATACTGCTTGCTTGACACCCCCACAATGATACCCAGCTGATAACCGTGAATCCGGAAATTGTTGTTCAGGAATCCGGGACCACGCTCGGCTTGTTTGGCCACTCGACGGAGCTGTCCCTTTGAGTAGGACACTTCCTCTCGACCCTGTAGACGATGAGCTGTAAAATTAAAATTTATAATAAAAATAATAGGCAATAAAATAGTGACATTTTTCTACTAGGTTATTATCCGGATCAATGCCAAAAACATTTTTGTTAAAAATGTCTCTCACATAAAATATCATCTGTAACGAAATAAAATATCATGATAAGTAAATAGGGCGCCCCAGACTCGCTGAATACTGATATACTAGTACTCACTTTTGTTAATCTCACCGAGCCGATGAACCATCCAGGGAGTGGCAAACATTGGTGGGATAAACCGGCCATGAATATCAATTTCGGCTGAAATATATTATGTCAGGATACTAAATCTTTGAAAATATTAATAATTATATATCAAAAAATAATTTCTTTTCCTTTTTGCGACCCGGAAAAATATGTATTAGAATACAGTCGAAAAACGTATAATACATACGTTGAGAAAAGTGCTCCCTCTTTTCCTAAAAACGAAAACACCCGGTCATTTAGAATAAAATAAAAATTTTTATACTCACAGGCGCCATTCCAACACCAACCGCTTGATGCGCACAGTGAGATGTTGTCCGGCTCAAACAAATCACACGAACAGGAACCTTAAAATTAGAACTTATATCTATAATCCAGCGTTGTCAATTTTGACCTATAATAAGTCAATATTGACACTTTTTTTGTGAGCAGAATATGACATTTTTTCTTTTTATGTAGGCTTCAAGTCATAATAATAGTACCAGCGAGCATTTCCGGTCTCATAGGTTTCAAACGGTTACATCTAATTATGACTTTTACCTTGTAATTTCAGACTTACCCCGGAATTTGCTTGCTACCAATGCCATCACAGTGAATGGTTCCTCTGTTATACGGCGCAGCAACCGCCACACTGCTGCCCCACGTGTCAAGCCGGCATATTTTCGATCTGGAAGAACCAGAATATCTAAAATGGATATTGACCGAAGACGAAAACGAAAGCAAAATAAACTTGCTATTTTGATTAAAAAATGACCAAAATATAACCTTTTAATAGCTCCGACTTTTTCAATTTTGCCGTTGGCAATTTTTTCACCGGTGATGATGCCACTGCGTCTCGCCACCACTGGTCGCTCTTCGCAACGAGCGATTCTATATCCGGAACACAATGTGGTCCGTCTGCATACATCACCACCTTTTCTGGAACACTAAAAATAAAAATTTTTAAAAATATAATTACGGTTTAACCGGCCAGATTCGAATCGGATTTATTTTAGACTGTGACTTGACAGGGATTTCGACTACTAAAAAATACCGGATATCACGACTGTTATGGCACCTCCATTTACATTTGATAGTGCCCCACTAGCTGGCGCCACCAAATATGCCAATGTGTTTCAAAGAGACCCGGGCATCGGTCGAGTGTCCACATTATTACCGCAACAAGTACCGCCGGGATATATGAACACCACTGTGAAAACCCTTCCGGCAACTTATCGAAAAGTTCAAATTGGTAATGTATATTATTACAAATAAGGTCACTATGAGCTACAATTGCCAAAACTGGCCGTACCTTTTGAAAGAAAGAGATGACCAGGTCTTAGTAAAAAGTATAACTAAATAAAATATCATATATAACAGTATAACTAAATAAAATATCATAAAATTGGATAGTCGGATAGAGTCCCATTAAAATAGTCAGCTACATATAAAACATCATATATAACTAAATAAAATATCATAATCCAACCTTTTCAGTCGAAAACCAGTTCAAAAATGTCATCCGGGCCTCTGAAATCAACATGGACGATGGACTCGAACCTGATTTTTTGCTGAAAACGGATGCGTTTTCGCTCCAGATTTATACCTGTAATTTTTTACTTTCACATTCTGCTGGAGACGAGGAATTTACTTACACGTATAAAAATGAAGTAGACAAGCACCGGTTATTGTTCATAAAAACCCTACCTGACAATAAAGACCTTAATATACCGGCCTATACACCGAATTTGACCCCAAACGCCTACATGAACATTGTCATGCAAGGATTTCGAAGGCTAACCAAGGATAACTGGGCTCATAAACACCTACCGATCTGGTTGCATGACAAGTTAGTACTACAGAACCTTTTTCGAAGAACCGAGTTTACATCTGTTCTTGAAAATGGCAAACGTCCCGACCCCTGCTTAGTAATGAGACCGGACAAAAAAGGGCGTGGGTTGAAAGACACCTACGTCCGTACCTTTTTGAGCATATTTGAACCCGATCTTGACACTGAACAAGTTTGTATAGAATTCCGGCGATTTTTACGGTTCTTACACCAACAACTAGGCCGATCTCGCCTACTCAATGTCATTACCGGGTATCACTCTACTCTCACCAAGAAATCGAAAACCCAAATTGAAATAGACACATACGTGCTCACTACCCCCCTCCAATTGGGTGTTCATAATATTATCCAGACGTACATTAGGGATTTCGCCCCGAACCGGATGTTTACTATACATTTAGGTGACCCACTCCCAGGCTTGGACACCCTTGACAACTATGTGACCAATGAGAGTGCTCATAACGAGCCCCCCATATTGATAACTCAATCTCAACGAGATGTAGATAAGGAATCCCATAATGAGATTCAAAATCTTGATCAATTTAATATCCGGTAGGAATTTGAAAATTATCCATTTTTTATTAAAATCACGGAAAAATTGCTTTTCTTCTCATTTCAACCGGAAAAAATCCTGGAAAACCTATCCAATTTCATACTATCCCCGTAGTACACTTTTTGTTGAAATCCTGGAAAACTCATCCATTTTTTAATAGGCGCAAACAAAACCTACCCCTACTTGTCTAAATCATTTTTATGATAAAATTTATCATACGTGTGACTGGCAAAATTTTCACCTTTCTACAAAAAGGCAGTTCAAAATCCTGGAAAACTCATGCATTTTTTCTAACAAACCTAATATCCTAGACCCTTCACTATATTATAACACGTGTTCACTCTAAATAAATTATTGGTATCCGGAAAAAGTAGAATGATTGACTAATATATCTTATCCGGGCTTAGAGTGACGTCACGAAAGAAGAACCGGACCGATATATTAGTAACAAGAAAGAGAGAAAAGTAGACGGTACGTTTTGGTGACGTGACTTGATGATAGTGTAGGTTGACGTAGGTGTTAAAGTCATCCGGGCAATTATGAGTCAGAAAAGTGACAAAATGATTCACGTTAATTTTTGTTCCAAAAAAGAGTAATAGAGAAACATACAGAGACGAATCATGTTTAGGTACAATTCAGTGGGATTTAGGATGATTAGAATGCGCTCGACTATTATCCTGGAACTTTTTTACCATTATGATTTCACATATATAATTTGAATTCATCCTAAAAACGAGAGGCACTTCTCACTGGCTTATACCTATACATACCCGATTTGATAGTCCAACCTGGCCTATTATTTACATTAAAAACTCGAAACTGGACGGTCTTTTTGTTTAGAATAGAGTTAATACCTGATTCGGAGCATGATGAAGAGCTTTGACGCCGGTAATGAGTCAAGCGAGAAGTCACCAGAGGTCAGTGTACTCCAGTCCCGGTTAGTGGCCAACAGAGCTGATTTCCAATGTCGTTTGAAATGACAGGGATCTTGGATTTGACCCAAATATTCAGCGGACAGAATTCGGCCTAAAAACAATTTTGTTTTAAAATTAGTAAAATGAATATTTTTTAGACAGAAGACAAAGCTATCCAAGTTGACCTGTACTGGCCGGAGAACAATTTCACTTACCAAATAGGTATAATTTACTGGCCTCATTCCTCTCCAGTGGGGTTCCCCGGTGTCGAATCCGGTAGTTTCTTTTGACGGAATCCATTGTTTGTTTGAATTCCCTCAAATATTTTGCCCACGTTCCCCTTCGGGCTTCCTTCCGGTATTTGGTGACCATAGCGCTAGAGGGCTTCGATCCTAGGGCCGCTTCGTGAATGGCCAGGGTCAGTAGAAGTGCCTATAAATAAGATATTATTAAACTAGTTTATACTGTTATTTACTAAATAAGTCGTTCTCGAAAAAAGAACATAAATAATTAATATCCGGATAGGCTGAATGGCGCCCTCATAAATGGAGGGAAAGTCCAAGTAGATCACTTATGTGAGCAAGTCATGATATTAATTTAGTTGGTCAAAACACTTACTCGACGGCGGCCAGTTGCAGTTTCCGGAAGGATATCATCAAGAACGGCACTGAAAGTAGGAATTTAGTTACCGAAATATCCTGGTCTTACAAAAATGATGAAAAATGATACCAATAATCACATACCAAAATACCCGGTGTTTGAATTTTTTAATGAATTTTTTTGATTTAGGACCGCCCGTAATTAAAATTATGATAGTGCACTTACTTGCAGAAAAAGTTCAAGTCCCAGGATTTCTCAGTACAGTCATGACAGAGACAGCTCTTCTTGGCGGGATCAAATGTGGCCAGCTCCGTCACGGACAAGTTGAACCGGTTCACACTAAAAAACAGAATGACACTTTTTATCGTAATACATAAATATATATAAGGAAAAAATGTTCTCTTGTAAAAATTCTTTAGTAATAAACCGGAAATTAGGACTTACGCAATAAAACTTCCATCATCGGCCATTTTCTCATTCCAATATAACCGATCTGGACGGTCTTTTGACTGGTCGAACAAATCAGGGTGATTGTCCGCCTCCCTCTGCGATGATTGGACCCGGCATTTTCGTTTTTTCTCGGCCCATCTGGCCTCAGTCCGCGCCCTAATAAGTAAATTTAAGAAAAATAAAAAATTGGGCGGTCTTTACGATTCGTAATTCTTATCAAGAATAAAAAGGTTGGGATAAGTCCGACCACGGTCCCGGTATTTATTGTCCAGTTTTTAGAAACGGATAATTTCAGGAAATCAATCCTAAAATGACCGACTTTACAGAATAACCACTTACGATCGTTTCATATTGAAACTTGTGGTCGGTAAAACCACTCAGCTGAAGATTGGAATCTCAAATCAGTTTGGCCAGGCGTATTGACGTAGGTGTGGCCCGGTTGGAAGTTTTCTGATCAAAAGGACAGTACCCGAAACACGTATTTTCACTAGGAAAACTTCGACCGCTAAATTCTAAAATAGGATAATGTATTCTTACAAATACAGTCAGACATTATTCCGGAATAGTATGGGTGTGAACCACTTATATAACTAAAATCCTAGGATTTAGCGTTTTTTCAATCCATATGGGAACATTTTTTGACAAAAATGTTTTTCGCCGGTCAAAATGTCAAAAAATGAACTAACCGCTTAGTAATACCACTCACAGAAGGCACGTGAGCATTTCTGAGACCTTCACCGGACTAAAATGACAATTTAGGCTTAAAAATGAGAAACTTTTTTGGATCAGAAATGACAATTTAGGCTTAAAAATGAAAACTTCGATAGATCTCAGAATGACCCCACTCTGATCAGAAATAATATTAAAAAGGTTTAGGATCCGGATTTATCAATACGATTTGAAATTCGTCATAAAAAAGTGGTACACACCAGACTACTCCAGTGCCCAGAACAATAAGTCTCTCTCCAAACATAATTTCCCCGGACATAGATTCACAATTCGATTTTTCTCTCCCTGGACCCATACTTCGTTTTCTTCAAAATGATCTTTTTTTCTCTCAAATAAACAAATGGTTTATTGTAAAAATCTAAAATATGAAAAATCCGGAAATTAAAAAACATAAAAATATTATTTTGAGATAATCAGAAATAATCTGGCTAGTAACCTTAATTGACCAATCAGGAGACTCGAGAGTCAAGTGTGTAGGCGTCCCACAGCCACTCACTCCAACCGGGCTAAGTAAAAAATACCACACACACCTGACTAGTACTAGACCTCCCCTCTCTCTCTCCTTCACGCCTGAAGTGAAACAGAGCTCCACGGACAGCGCGAAGGGAATGGATCATTGGACCGGACACATCACCTCAAGGCGGTTATTTTAGTACCAAACTCGGCTAAAATCGATACACAACAGCCGGATTAATTAATTTATAGAATTCATTTAAATAAAATGCTACTATGTAAGGGGTAAAATAGGAAACCCGGGACGGTATAAACGGGTATTAAGTGGGGTTTTAAGCTATCTAGAAAATGGACCGGTCCAGATGATTACATTAAGGATTAAATGACCCTGTATATCATACACTTATAAATAATTTAGCTTATGAACCTCATACCAGATTCTAACAGTCCCAATATGAAGTGGTTATTTTTATCAAAAAAGCAGGAAAAAATGTATGGTTTACAACCACCATATACCTCTCTCCCGCCTCATACTATACCGGTTAAAATTCCGGTGAGACCGACTCTAGAAATCGATTGCGCTTATCAAAATTAATACAAATAAAACGTATATAGCAATTACCAAAAACAGATCTGATATGACCATAAGTGGGAATGATCTTTTGAAGTTCTACAATCCGGATAGCCGAACACTAGGTTTAGGCTACTAACTAAATTTGCTGTGTTAAAAAATCCTAAAAAATATCAGTAGGATGTTTCAGGTCTGAGACACGTACACTCTTGACTCTGGACAAACACAATGTTACCGACGTATCATCTATGACCTGCTCACATATAACACTCCCGGATATTTCTGACTTTCACAAAAATAACCGGAACGATGGGAATGACACTGGGGATTTCTACTACTATGACCACTTCAACCACTCAAATTTATTCAGGACCGGATACTTTGCAACGTCAAAACAGTCAAAAACTGACCAATCAAAACATGCCCTGGTCATCCTGGTACTTTATGCATTTCAAATGGTGGAAAATACCCGGACTCGATGCTGCCATCTGGATTTGCCAAAAAGATATTCGTGACCCTGGAACACGTACCAAAATCAAAACCACCATCGAAGCCCAGAATGACCTTCAATGGTCCAACTGGTTGACAATCTTGCTCAATCAAGGGACCCCCACTGTACTTAGGCTTCTTGAGACCGGTACTGACAACATCTGGATTACAGATCTCACTATTTCTGAGAATCAAAGATCCGGAATTTTTCCAAAAATTTTTCACGACGAGATTCTACCGGATGTTGCAGGTATCACGATCAAGAAAGTGAATGGGTCGGACAGACCTGGTTTCGTACCAACGGATGTCGCTGTGGATATCATAGTCACCATGTGTCCGGCCACTTTCGACTGTCCCAGTCCCATTTTTCATAGGGAACAAATCCCTCAATGGACCAACGAACAACGCAAAGCGTTCGGGAGGCGCACAACTGGTCCACTTTTCACTCATTGGACCAAAATCTGAAAACTCAAAACCCTGTGTTCTCATAACCTGCTATTTCATGATCTAAACCTGAGCTTAGAAAAAACACAGTCGAAATCTGCGTGACAGAAGTATCCGGTCATATGGGTTACGACTGTGATTTTTTATACAATTCGGACATTTGTTGTTTTTATAAAAAACACAAAAATACTTTAAATAAATAAAGTTCAGGTTTAAATACAGCCGGAAATGAATCCTCACCTTCACCTTCTGGAGACCGTCCTCTTTGAATTCGACTGGGGCCAAGGACTTCGAGAAAATCACCCCGACTCTCTGGCGACCCCTACGGTGGAATCTTGTCTCTCACCCGTGCCACTGGTGGACTGTATCGCTAAATACCACAACTGGGTCAACAATGCATCATCTCACAATGATTCGTTGAATGAAGCTGCTTTAAACCAACCGGATGTACTTCGAACTCGACTCCAAATTCTACAAACCTTTCAAGACCGGCTGTTGCAAGAAATGCCCCATCATCCTGCCGTGGAAATATTTGCCAATGAATGCCGGTTAGCCGTACTAAACCAGGAGTGTGTTTTACCAAAAAACTCTCTTTCCCACTCACGCCTCCCACTGTAGTACAACTGTGATTTACTGGGGACTCAAAATTCATTCTTGTACATTTTCTAGGACCTTTTACCTCTTTTAGAAAAACACATTCAAAAATCAAAACAAAAATACTCAAAAAGAACCCAGCCCCGGCTGCACCTCAAATATAAATGGGATGATTTACTGATGAAGACTTAACATGCACTACAGAAAAAACCATAAAACTGTCGTCCGGTTAACGAATTGCTCACCAATGGAATAAAAATGTTTAACTATGTTACACTATATTTCCTGCCTAACGCCTTAAATAAAAGGCTAAATGCCATCCAAAAAAAAAAA
>SCLD01097560.1:0-11162 GCA_004367895.1 Oikopleura longicauda | reverse complement strand
AATTTATCACATGGCCGTTCGCCTTCACATTTTGTGGCCGTTCGCCTTCACATTTCGTGGCCGTTCGCCAATTTATCACCTGGCCGTTCGCCTAAAAAAGCGTGGCCGTTCGCCATTATATCACATGGCCGTTCGCCTGAAAATGTGTGGCCGTTCGCCGATTTATAACTTGGCCGTTCGTTTGGCCGTTCACTATCAAAAAACTCACACTGGTGGCGAACGGCCAATATTTGGCCGTTCATTTAGTCCGGTCTCTTGGCGAACACCCACGCATTTTTGGGCGAACGGCCATGTCGTGAGTTGGCGAACGGCCACGAATTTTTGGGCGAACGGCCACGTCGTGAGTTCGCGAACGGTCACGCGATAAGTTGGCGAACGGCCACGCATTTTTGGGCGAACGGCCACGTGGTGAGTTGGCGAACACCCACGCATTTTTGGGCGAACGGTCAATTTTGTAAACTGTATGAAACTCTCAAAGCCCGAACTGAGCAAAGAATTCTGGTCAGAAATTTATCCAAAGTGGTTCGTAACAGATAATGAAGACATAGATCAAACGCGTAAGCCAGGCCTCCTCAAAGAAGAATTTCATATAAAAAATGGTTCATTCCTGGGGCTGAGTCCAAAGGTAGGTGAAATATCACGTGACACATAACAAATCATATTCTAAGTGTTACAATATTATCGATCGAGACACTCTCAATATTAAACGAGGGTTAAAAGGAATTAATCGAGAAACACTCATGACTCATGAACATTTTCTGGCATCACTTTACGAACATAAAGAAATACGAAGAATCCAAAATCGAATGATATTTAACCAACCAAGAAACGAAATGGACATAATTCAACAAAATAAACTGGCACTCAACTCTTTTTACATGAAGTTATATGTCAATGATGATCTTGTATCTATCAGCCCTTTGAGAAAAGATGGTGAATTAGTGTAGCACGGTTTAATTTTTGACTTTTTCAGAAATGGTCTTTCGTACAATCGTGGAAATCAATAAGGAAGAACTGAATGATCTTTCAATGATCCTAAAAGATGAAAATATTCGATTAGATGGTAACCGATTTGGTCATAATCTTTTTCATAGTTTTTTAAGTTCAGAACCCTTACATTCATGCTGTCAAGGATAATTTCTATTATGATCAAATACAAAATACAACCAGACTTTTGCCAATGAAACCGCCTCATCTGTTTCTAGAGTACACTGTGAAAATCAGTGACAGTAAAGTTCCTGAGCTCTTAGCACGAACCTTAGACTGTTTCCAGTACCCTTACCGCGTCCGTGTAGACTTCTGGTGTATCGCAGGCTCTGTGACCAGGTAAAACTTTTTAATTTTGTGATCAGATTGAAGTTTTTTAATTTTGAACTAAAAAACATAATTCAGAGATGATTATGGTATCATTTGGCCGTCAATTGGTACAGCATGTAATAAGTATCAATATATAGAAGATGATGACATGTTGGAGAAACTTACCAACGAGTTTGACCCTATACCAACTGAAGAAATCCTTCACACACATTTCTCAACTCGATTACGAAATTCATCAAAATCAGGGTTACAAATAACTAAAATAATTGCCATGAAAATATTCCTCAATCGCTATGACTGGTACTGATATATTTGAGTAATAAATTTAGTAAAAAATGATGTGTTTTGATAATAATCAGTTACAAAATAAATGTAAGGGAAATTTCAGATATGAATTCTAATATAGGAGACCTGGCATTAGTCTAACATCAGAAGTGAATTATAAAGTCAAATATTGTTCCCAGGTCTCACTATTTTGAAGTAAGTCGTCAATGAAGGCAACATCTTCTTCAGTGACACTGATCTCACAGTCTTCAGCCTCATCGTCATCTTCAGCAACTTCACACTCCCCGTCGATAAATTGAAGTTGTCTCGAGCAACGCTTTTCAGTCTTTCGTCTCTTTATATCCGGTTGTTCACCACTGGTACCAGCACCATTGAATGTGTCTTCATTCACTTCGGTCTTCTGGTATGTCCACTGGGAGTCCATCACATTCTTCATATTAGTGTGCTGCAACATGCGTTTGGCCCGGTAGCTCAAACTTCTTACATGCTCAAATCCTTCAGTATCCACACGTGAAGGCCACTCACCAGGCTTGACAACTTTTCCACCAAAAAAGCTTAGATTCACATCGTATTGCACAGATTTCATATCACCCTTCACATAATTATTTTAATTTAAGTTATAAAAATTAATAAATAAAACATTACCTTTTGGATTTTTGAGTAATCTTCGATGGTTAGATTTAGGATTCGAAATTCGATCGGTCTAATAGCTCTGCTTTGTCGAAACCGGACGCGATTCCCTGAAAGCAAATCCAAATTTCCTAGAATAATTATCGTTCCAGGTAGTTTCTGGAAATTCTCAGCGTAGTTATAACCCGAGAATCGATCCATTTCCACTAAATAGATTATTTTTGAAATCGTCAAACACTTAATTTTAATCATATCACAAGCCCATACCTTTCAAATCAATTGTCAGGCAGAACGTTCCTGCTACTCGCAGTTTGAAACACGCCAAATCATTTTTGGAGTCAATTTCCAACTCGGTTATTAACCCGATTAACATGAATGGTTGCTTGGTTGTTAGAACAAAGCCAGTATCAGCAGCCGAGAACTGTTCTGTTGACCATAGTCTTTCATCGAAATCAGCCTGATTCAAGTAATTAAACGGCTTGTTCATGATATAATCAGATTTTTATAATATAATAATGAAATATAATAAAAATATAATATATTAATAAAATAAGAGTACTTAAATATATTTCTGATCATCTGAATCATGGCTTGGGGGTAAAAACAGGTTTTGTATTCTCAGGGAATCGCTCATTTCGAATTGCAGTAGCTAAACGATGAACTCTCCCAGTTTTTTCAAGCTCCTGATCAGCTGCATCCAAATTGTTGGTCATGAAACTGACATAACGACCAGCTCTCTTACTAAGTTTTATCGCCATCGCCAAATGAGGATAAATTTCATCGCCATCATCACCTATATCTTGACACGGAAAGAATTTACTCCAAGCATTCAAACTCGCCTTTTCAACAATCTGAAGTTGAATAGTTCCACTGTAGGTCAAATATTCATCGAGATGCGGGTTGTATCGACTGATCAGGTTAACTTCATGACTTTCACGCTCCAAAAAGAATCTCGTGACATTTCCAGTTCGACCTGATTCAGCGGGTTGAACATTTCCAACAATAACTATGTGACCCAAAAGCTCCTTCATATTAGTAAGTCTCGGTTCATGACATTTTTCGGTACAATGCACCACAATTTCAGCAGAAAAATTCTCCGACTGAAAGAGTTCGAACCGGTATTCCTTGTTAAGATTCGGAATCAAAATCAAATAATCATAAGGCCTTATGGTAAAACCTGGAATTTTGACCACCTTCCAAAACATAATAAGGGTCATATGTCTGATTTTATCTGGCAAACTGAAAACGGTTTTTTTCAACTTCCTACCGGATCATTTCCGGACCGTACCATTTTCGGACCGGACCATCACGGACCGGTACGAAAAATACGGACCAACACTTCGGACCAGACCGGACCATTTAGTATCGGACCAAATATTTCGGACCACGGACCGGACCATTTAATTTCAAACCGAAATTCGGACCATAATTCGGACCTCGGACCACGGACCATTTATCTTCAGACCACGGACCGGACCACATAAACTTCGGACCAAAATCTCGGACCACTGTACCAATTCGGACCAGTACAGTTAATTGGTCCAGTCCGCTCATCCATGGTCATATCATATTCACTGTATTAAACTAATATTCCGAAACTTTGCCTTGCCCATTCCAGTAGTTTTAACTTCAGGTCTTTTTATTATGACTCCAATAATATCATAAAGACAATTATTGTCAAGAAAAGTATTGTACAAAGTCACGTAACTGAAAAGAGAATTAAATTTTTTGCTAGGTTACTTTCCTGTCTCTCTCACCCTCGGTGAAACTTCATCATTTCGTGAATCAGCTGATTCAGTCCTCTTTTTTATATCCAATCAAATCCATCCTCCGCTAATAAATAGAGCGCCAAATACCATTTTCCTCATTCGAGAAAAAAACAGAATTGGGTTAAGTCCTAATCAACTCGAAAAATAAGTACGTAAAAATAAGTACATAAGAGAAATGATTACTCCTTTCGAGTGTCGCCGGGGCCAATTCGAACTATCATTCGATACTGTTGAACAATGTCTACAAAGTCACGGAAAGGAAGATGCCAGCGAACTTCCTACGACAACAACGACTATCGACAAGATGGAAATTAATAATTTGGAGATTGGACTGTCAGTCACACTTGGTGTTGTGGGTTTTCTGTTACTTGGTGTGGTGGTATATGTCTTCAAAACTCATTTTGACTGCAAGTTTGTCTGTCCATTGACAATCAATTGTCCTGAGCTAATTAACTGCATCGAACTTGGACATATGTTGGAAACTTGGCTCAACTCAAGTTCCGACTCCTCATCGGGCACTGAAGAAGAATTGGAAGAATTTTCTGTTGGCACACCCAATACTCCAGAAGAAAGTTCATCTCGATCATCACCACCAACATACCAGATTGCAGTAGCACCTGTAGCTCCACGACTAATTGCACCTGTTTCACCACGCAGGCTTGGACCTGTGGCCCCACCAAGACAAAGTATCCTTTTCCCAACCGACACTAGAATAAGAATCTCAGCTCACGAACCAATTGAACCACAATTTTTCACTCCAGCCATTGCGATTCCAGATTCACCACAAGACTCAATTTATTCAATCGAAACACCGTCACCAGAATCAAATGAATCACCATCGCATGTTGATCCAATTAGCTCAACTGAATTTCCGGCACGGTCATTGGATATGATAATGGCGAATCCTTCACCACCTCAGTTTGGGGCACGCTCGCTTCCAGCTCAATACTGGACCCCACACACACAATATTATACACCAATGGGAGGCGACTCATATGGCGAAGCCAGTTACATCGACCAATCAGAAGCCGGAAATGATCAACCAATCATGAACCAGCCTCAATTCGATGAAACTTCTATCATTGAAATCAACAATCCAACTCCATCAATTATGACTGCACCACCTGAAGACGAAGCTTTGATCAGTGAAGTTGAATCTTCAAGCGATGCCAGCGTAGTAGTATCACGTAAAATCGATTTCGATCTCACGATGCCTGAAGGATCAAGTCAGGAAGAAAATCTTGCCAACACTGGATTTTTGGATGACACTGAAGCCGAAATCACCGAAGCCGAAGTCACTGAAGCCGAAGCCACTGAAGCCGAAGTCACTGAAGCCGAAATCATTGACGAGGATATCACTGAAGATGAAATCACTGAAGACGAAGCCACCGAAGCCGAAGATTTCAATAATTCAATCTCAAACTCAGAATATGAACGTGAACTTCGTCGACAACGACGACTAACCAAACTTGCCAAGGATCTCAAATCAGATGTCAATTATGATCCCAAATAAACTACTGTTTTCAAGAATAAAAATATGTGCCTACCCGAACAATGCCTACCCTTAACTTCTCTTTGTTCGTTAGATTATCTGTCTTTACTCTTTACTGCCACCACTTTATTTTCCTCAATAAACTATTAAACTAAAATTTGACTCATTTATTCTAGAGCAAAATTGTAGTTAGACCTAAATGGAAATTGTAGTAGAAGTAGATTCGTGTTGGTTCAAAAACCGATTTTTTAGTATTTCAGTAAAAAGTCTCAATGATTTGGCTCATGAGAGTAAAATCATTGTGAAAAAAGGTCAAAAACTAAAAATCAAATACGTTGTTAAAAATGACGAGGAGTTCAAAGATATCTCGAACTTGGTAACGTCAAAATCTCTTATCTGTAAAATCAGTTCTGACTTCACAATAGTCGAAGATAACGGCTATGAAGTTAAATGCTTCAAAGCAATACATATTAAGACTCGCCATGAGAGTAATTAAGGGTCTTATTCATAAAAATGAATATACCCTATGCCATCCGTTTCGGGCATTAATATCAGGATCTTCTGGGAAAGGATTTGAAATAGTAAAATAGTAAATTTAAAAAAAAACTAGTTCAAAATTGCAATCCTAAACAGTTCCGGCAAAACCCGTTTCGTTGAAGAATTAATTAAGCATAAGAAGCTGGGCTTCAAGCCGAGAAAAATTCTTTATCTCTACCCTGAAGGTTAATTGTTATGCTTTTTCGGCGAATTTCTAAATATTTTTCTAGCCTTGGATACACCTCCTGTCACATGGGACATTCTGTTCCCAGATATACCGGTGGAATATGATACTGGAATAAGTCCAGATAAGGACTACTGGAGCTCGATAGAAAAAGGCACATTAGTAGTTATTGTAAGTTATATTAAGTTTGACCTCAGGTCACCTCAAATGACCTTAAGATTTGTGAATTATTTTATGTTTAAAGGATGATCTGTGGGGTCAAAGTGCAGACTGCGAAGCCATTGGAGAGGCATTTAAATGTTACTCTAGACATTGTAGTTATAGTATCATCATTATTAGCCAGGTAAGAATTCTGTCACCAAAGTCTAAATGTTAACGATAAACTTAAGTCTTTTTATGAGAAAGGAAAGTATGCAGTCGTGGTGAGAAACAACTTAAACGTAATTGTACTGATGGAATCATCTTCAAATCGAGACCTTAATTCGAAAGTGGCTAGACAAATTGGCTATCAAAAAGAATTCATGCTTGCTAAAAAAGTCTTTGATAAATACGATCACGCCTACGTTCTATTCCACTTGGCTACGAAAGTTCCACGTGCCATGCGTGTGTGTACAAATCTATTCTCTGAGAACCCACCTTACTGCCCGACTTTTTTTATCTCAAAGTCTACTAAATTCCCCTAACGATACCAGCTTATCTCAAATTCAAATAGTTTTAGAATTTCAAATGAGTGAATTGGTCTTAGTGGATTTAAAAGTTCTCAAAGACGCGTGTTCCTCAATCGAGCGAACTGGCAAAATCTTCAGGGGGGTCCTCAAACAATCGCAACAATCTAAAACTAATAAAAGACAAATTAATGAGTAAGATTACGATCTGCAGATATAATATTTACAAAATCTTAATCCTAGGTCCTCGAAAACTACGCAGCGGACGTCTTCTTCTACCCAACCTAGAAGTAAAAAAGTCAAAAAGATTAGGCCCAAAACGGAACCTCAATCCACCCATCGTCCAACGGTCGAACCCTATCGAAGTGACGTCACCGATGACGTCTCGGCAGGAGACCAAGACCAAGAAACCATCGAAGCCTCCACATCCGGCTCCGAATTATCAGACTGATTTACATGATTTATATACCAATTTGCGCTACCCACATGCATATACTGGGAATAGTAAGGCTTTGGTCAATAGTCTTGAAACATATAGGTAATGTTAAACCCCCCTATAAAAAATTTAAAAAAATTCAGCAAACATAAACCAGCTGTTCGCAAGTTTTCAAGACGCAAGACATATGTACCGGGAATGTTTCATACTATTTACGCAGGTTAAATTTATTTTTAAATTCATTACTAATTTTCATTTAGACCTCATTGATTATCGAAATATAATGAGACATAATTCACACTACAAATATATTTTATGCGTTATCGACGGCTTTTCACGGTATGCTTGGTGCAAGCCTTTGAAATCTAAAAGAGCCGAAGACTCTGCTAATGCATTAGATGAGATTCTTTCATCTTTGCCACACTCTCCTGCCATGTTCGCCTCAGATCGAGGTTTGATTCACTCATTAAGCATGTTTTTAGAGTATTTTTAGGCAATGAGTTTCTAACCTACTCTAATTATCTGAACGATATTCTGATCAAAAAGCACAAACTTCATGTGTTCACATTATCCAATCACTTGAAAGCGTCTCTGGTCGAGGTTGGACACCCAGAGTTGTAAGGACATCCACGAATTCTAATGATGATATTTTTAGCGTTTCAATCGTACGATTAAAGAAAAAATCCAACGATATTTTACGGAAAATAAAACAAAGCGTTGGTTAGATGTTCTTGATCAGTTTGTGGCAATTTATAACTCTACATATCACGAAACTCTGGGAATGCCCCCTAATCAAGTCACTACTGAAAATAGTAACAAAATTCGTCAAAGAATTTATGGCAATTTGCCAAAAGCGAAATGTTCAGGTTTGAAGCCCGGGGACAAAGTTAGGCAAGGGATCCAAGAACTTGGACCGTCATTAGGTTCATGACCGTCATTGTGATCCTTTAAAAGAGT
The DNA here is from genome assembly GCA_004367895.1 of Oikopleura longicauda. Taxonomy (NCBI): domain Eukaryota; kingdom Metazoa; phylum Chordata; class Appendicularia; order Copelata; family Oikopleuridae; genus Oikopleura; species Oikopleura longicauda. Next base: position 2,890 of record SCLD01097560.1, on the reverse strand, counting down.
ACCAGTTGAAAGGACCATTTTCACGAAAGGATATCTGCCAAGATGGTCAGATGACCTTTACACCATTTCCAGAGTTCTAGAGTCATTCAATATATGCTATTACAAAGTAAAACGTGAGAACGGAAGAGTCGAATTGGATAAACCCTTTTACCGTCAGGAGTTAAATCTAGTCGCAGCTGCTTAAATAAAATCGATAATTTCATCATATGTTTTTATTGTCTATTTTCGGTGGGAACGCAGGTGTGTAAACATTGTCATATGATTAAAAGAGGTCACGTGCGAGACAGAGACACACGTGAGAAAATGAAATTCATTAATTTGTCAAGTGACTATTCGGATTTCGAAATCTCTCGAAACGGAAGTAGTATCACGTGCATTTGGAGAGGGGCAGTGGATTTTTCACAATTTGGATCAGTCGGATTATATGATTTTGAGATTTTCCCATTATCATCTAAAAATCAGGGTTATAATATTAAAATTTCATCGAACATAATTCAAGGCGGCTTGCATAATCCTTCCAAAATCATTGGACGGCGTCACATAACCTCACATTCGCATTCGATCCCCCAAAATAACTGTTTGGGTAAGTTTGTTTTTGAATTCAGGAGTTACAGTAATTTGACACCTTCAGCGCGCTTTCCAGTTTCCGTTAATGAGACAGACTTAATCAGACTTACTGTTGAGAACGTGCACGTCACTAGAAAACTAGAAGAAATTTTTGTTTTGGCAACACTAGTATTGGATGCCTAAACTGAGACATAAGCGAGTAAATGGAACTCGGCTTAAACGTAAAAGAAACTGTAAATCAACAAAGAAAAGAAAACGGTCCAAAAAGCGTCGTTAAGAGATTTTTGATTTTTTGGTACAAATTACTCACTTTTTGCCGCCGTAATGAATCATTTTGAGTCTGATTACGATAACAGATACGAAAACCATAGTATTTTGGAAGTGTCACCAACCTATGACACATCTGGTAAACTCGAAGTATGAGTCATACGGTATGACACATTTTAAATATATTTCTAGTTCAATATTCCACCTACTGGGAACTATATACGATGGGACCAAAGCGTATTACGTTTTCAAGTCGATATACCAGTTGAATATATTCCAGAGAATTTTTTTGTTGAAAAGTTATGGAATTTTATTGAACTGCGTGTGAATCATATCACAGTCCAGGTAAGACTCTTAATCCTAAAATCATTTCATTTTTGTTTTTAGACCCAAACAAGTGAGAATGACAATATAATCTCTTCATACATGAATACTCGTATGAATTTATCAGATAGTACTATCAATAAAATTGGCAGTCTCGAAGGTTATTGGTCAACATCTGCGACGAGTTCGACTGTGCTTTACACTCAACATTTACCAGACAAAGCTCCAGATGGATCGAAAGCCGTGAAACCAGACATTGGTCAAACTCGAAGACACCATCCGGAAGTGAAACTACGTGAAACCGGTTCTTGGCTTTCTGCAGATGGTAAAGCTAGACGCTACCTATTTATTTCTCGAATTAATATCCCGTTCGCAGAAACACGTCACCCGCTACCTAGACATATTCCAATACAAATCATTTTCCATCGTGCGATGGCATGTAAAAGTCTTATGAGTGTTAAACTCAATGGACAGTCACAAGACGCTGGTGGTTATGCAAAACCCACCCTTCAACTGATCAACCCACTGTTACTTTTAACTTTGGCCCAGAGTCCTTATTATGACAAACGGTTGGCACCCCATAAATTGAATAACATTTCTTTTCCATTTGCCGAACACTCGATTCGCCGCATGAATCTAGATGCAGGACAGTCACATTTCAAGTTCAAAATTGGTGACGGCCCACTGCCTACGCAACTTGCTTTTGGAATCACTAAACCAGAATATTTTGATGGCTCATTCACTCATTCCATTACAAAACCGATTCCGGAACACCCACTTACATTGAATGAGTCAAATGCCCAAGAGTTTTTCTGGCAATTTAACAAACAATGTAACTTTTGGCACAACCCCCACTCTTTTGGCTCACTTTCATATCAAGAATTCATAGGACAGAATTTTTTGATTTGTTATAATTTAAAAGAAAAGGGTTTCACTGACGGCCAACTTACTGTCAGCCTCACCATGAAACAATTATTGGAACAGAATTACTTATTAATTATACTGATAAGACGGCAAAAAGCACTTGAGATGGATTCTTACTACAATGTCAATATTGCCAATTTAACCTCCAAACGGGCGGAGAAAGAATCAGAAAAGTTAGAGTGAGTTCCCAAAAGAGGGCGCTAATAAGGGGTGGCAGTTAACCGACCAATCAAATTCAACCTCCGTAGTATAAAACCATCCTTCGTCCAAATAGAATCAGAACAAAATTTGAAAAAGAAGAATTATAAGAATAACTACGAATACAGAAATAATGGAAAATTATCAAATCAACCAATCAGCTTCAACCAACGAAACCCTTGACTTTTCTATAATGTCTGGACCACCAGACATTTGTGAAATATGTCATTTAGAAATTGATGTTACACATTTGTGCATCCCACTTGATCAGTTCAAAAAGATGGGGCTTTGGCAGGAACCAGAAGATCAATTTGTTTTCTTCAATGAACCAGCTCCAGAGTCAGATGCCGAAGAATTAGTCGAGTATGCCGATGAGGGTGAATTTGAAAATGAACCAGCAGATCTATCAATCATCGATGACCTTGAAGAATCAGTCGGGTACCAAACACAAGCCCTGGAAACTCCACCAAGACGTCCGGCTGTACGACGATCCAGTACTCCAGATATCAATCGAAACCGTCCAATTACATTTGGAGAATTTTTGGAAAATTTGATCAACGATGATCCAGTCTTCCCGGGGCTTGAAGATGATCAATCTGATGCTGGAGAC
>SCLD01097549.1:0-11165 GCA_004367895.1 Oikopleura longicauda | reverse complement strand
AACGTCAGGCATGTAAATTTACATACAAATGACTCATTTAGTAATAGCCTAGCCACAGATGTGGGCGGCCCTACGTCATCTTGACGTTGTAGGGGTTAATTTTTCAATTGTTATTTTATTCACTAATTTTGTTGTTCAAACTGCGGGCCAATCGCGATAAAACTTGTGCTGACCCGACTTATGCGCGCCGCGATTAAACTTCTCGTCCTTCCACTTGCCCATTATATCCTGCCAAAAGCGATCCAACATTGGATGCTCGTTCTCATCGTGCGACTCTAACATGTCGTATCGGTTCCGTTCAAAGTGCAACTTCGCTTCTAATTTACGCAAGTGGACCATGTCGAGCACGAGTTTGTCATATTTTAACATTGACGCCAGATTGATGCCGTCAAAGCCGAACACGTTAATTGTTTCCGACTTGGCCAGACTGGCAAAGTGCGGCGCCGTGGCATCGCCAACTATCATAAACGTGCAATCGCGTTCATTTGCAATTTCTATTTTAATTAATTATAATTTAAAAAAAATTTAAACGAACCTTCTAATGTCTCGGCCAGATTGTCAATTTCGTCATATCTACTCACCACGATCAAATCATTTTGAAAGTGCTTAAAATATAGTTTAAAATATTTTTTTAATAAAATAAAAAACCTTAATAGTGAGACAACTGCATATGGCACTGATTTTGACATTTCGATCAAGACGATAATACTTGGACAAGTATGGCCTTCTCGGATTGGCCGTAAATGCGCCACCTTTAAAACGCGGCCCCGTCTTATCACGAACGCGCTCGAACCCCTGGCCACTGCCGATCCACGGTTTCCACGCGACTTTCTCGCCCGTTTCCATTCGATCCTGCTCAAAGGACATGTCGACTTGTTTGAACGTCTGTTGCCACTCTAATGTCTGGGCCATTGCATCCTGATCGATGCGAAAGTGGAATACGTCGGGATGAACTTGCACTTGAACACTGTCCCCATTTGCCACGTGACACGTGATTTCTTCAACCTCATCACCGGCATGACGCAACGGAATGGGGCATTCGACCTGTTGAACTGGTCGCGCCGTTTTTACCGTCACTTCTTTTGGCATCAATTGGGCCATCAATGAATCGTCTGAAAAATATTTTAAAATGTATTTTAAAATTATTTTTAATACCTTTTTCAACGTCAGATATAAAGTCAAAGTCAATGTCGCCATTTTCAGCAACCGGTTTAACTTCGCGCCGCCCTTGTTGCATTTGACGCAAGTAGCCATTGTCCCAGACGATATTACTAGTAGAACTACGACTTCGAGTTGCCAGGCGTAAACGGCCTAGTCGCAGCATTTGTTAATCTGAATTTAAAAAAAAAATAAAATTAATAGAAATAAACGTATATTTATGTATGCTTGCGTTTGGTACTTAGTGAAATGATGTAGTATAAATGGCAGTGTTCCATAATGTGTGTTTGATAAAAATTTTAAAAACTTATTCTTCGTCAGAAAACGACATATTTTTCAGTGGTTTCTAAATTAATTTGAAAATTTATTTATGGTTTTTGAAACTAAAAAAACCTTTCGACTCTTCTTCACTTTTGACGACTTTTTGGCCACTTTGGCCAATTGTTGCTGCTGTTGCTTTGGCGGCGTTTTCGCCGGTGCTACTGGTGGTGGTGGAGGTGGTGCTGATGGCACTATTTTCTGAACATTTTGGACTTTTGGCGGCGGTGGTAAGTTTTCATTGTTCTCTTTTGGCGTTATTGGCGGTGCTGGTCGTTTTGCCGGTTGCTTAGTGATTGATGATTTTTCGTTAATTTGAACTGGTTTAATCCGTTTCTTCTTCACTTGCTTCTTCGTCGTCGCTTTTTTCGACTGGGGTAGTAGTTGAGTGATGCTCTCAATTGGAATTGGCTGCGTTTTCGCTTGAGCGGATATCTCGGCCGGCGCCGCCTCGACCAGGTTGAACTTGTCGCGATTTAACCCGGTCAGCTGGAAGAACTCGTCCGGCGCCATGTCCGATTCGATTTGACCGTCGCCAGGTCGGTTCGGCATCAGTGGCCGCACTTTTTTGACTGATTGGCTTGATTGAATGTGTTTTGGCTAATTGATTAATTAATTAAATATTTTTAATTATAATTAAAAACCTGAAATGATTTCCGTTTTGACTGCTTCTCAATTGGCACCACCACCAGACTACTACTGCTACTGGCAACGGGCGTTGAATGGGCTTTGGATGGAGTGACTAAGGCACTCTTGTCCGGCGTTATAATCGACGTCAACAGCTTGTTCGAGGCGGCATTGACCGGTTTGGCGCCATTAACACCGGCTTTGCCAATGGGCGACAAGTAGTTGGGCACGATTTGGACTTCGGCTGCAGTGGTGGTGGTGGTGGGAACAGTTTGGACAGGTTTCGACGGTGTAGTTATCTTAAATAATGATGGTAATCTGGCCACCCTATGTACCTGGAGTTGTTGCTGTTGCTGCTCTGGTGGTGGTGCCGTTGGCTTTGGTGGTGGTGCCGGTACTGTTGGTGGTGCTGCTGCTGCCGGTGCCGCTTGGAACATATACTGAACGTTTGAATCGTGCGGATGATTCACTTGCACATAATAATGCTCTGTGCCAGCCGGTGCCGGTGCCAGCGTCGTGTAGTGGTGTTCTTGAAACTGCTCCGTCTCGCGGACAATGCCAAACGTACGAAGTACCTCTTCGCACGATTTCTCGGCGACTTGGGCCGCGTCAGTCTCGACGTTTTTGACAGTTCGATTGATTTCTTTTGAGAGCATCTCTGGTAAAGCAGTATCGGTCATTGTGCCCGTCACAACGGTTTTAATGTAATCATTGACACTCTCGGCAACTGTTGAACCGCTGTTATTAGTAACTGGTTGCAGCTGCTGGAGTTGCTGTTGCTGTTGCTGCTCTGGAACTGCTGTCGCAACTAAGTGATGCGTTTGCGTTGTCGGTTGTTGTTGCTGCTGTTGTATAGGTTGATGCAGCTCCATTGGCGCCATCACCACTGTATTGTTCATCTCTTGTACTTGTTCCTTCAACAGTTTAATTTGAAAGTCAACCGTATCAACCCGATTGTTCATCTTCTTCATTTCCGTATAAACATCGCGCAGCAGCGAATCGAGCTGGGCCAGTCGCCCCTCGACCTTGCCCTGGCTGCCCTGGACCGAATCGACAAAGGTGCCCAGCTCCTTGCCCAGTTTTTCGAATAAATTATTTTTTATCATTTTTTCATTTCTCTCTACTACTGGTGATGAGTCAGTGAATGACTAGGCCCTTTTTTGTCTGGCAGACAAGGGACCGAAAATCATGGGATCATCTCATCGCACAAAAAACAACACGTTCTAAATCTAATCATTTTTGGATACACAAAAAGTAGGATGATATATAGGCGCGCGTTTTGGCCGTTTTCGATTTAGTAGCCTTTTGATATAGAGACCAACATGATGACAACCTTTCCATCGTTTGACCAGATTCAAGCGTATGTCTTTACGTATGCGTTGAAATGTGGCAGATTGGTCGTTTCACACGTTGAGGAGTTGCTAGCCGAGGTGGAGCATGTTAGCCTGAGCAAGCGGTATGATGATCTGGACGCAATGATTGACGATTTTGAGCCGGTTCCCGAGTCAATCGTCCAGTATGCAGAACACTTGAACAAGTTCAAGGATGCGATAACATCACATCAGCATGATGACATCCGACAAATGAGCATTACTGACTTCGAGCAACTCTTTGCACGGAGCAAGCAATTGCCACAATGCTACGATACGATCATGCTGACGATTAACTGCTCGGAGACCCTGTTCGATCTACACAATCGTCTGGCCAACACCATGCCCATCATTGAGCAGCAGCACGACTCGTTAACGGATTCTATCTCTGATCAAAGCAGTGAGGTTATAAAAGACCCTCGGTTACGACGATCGACCCGCTTGCGCAAGACAATCCCCACGTACACGGAGAAGCCCTTGCCAAAGCGAAACCGTCAAGCGAAGTTTCCCTTCAAACGCGAGTCATCCCTCAAGTATACCCGCGGCGAGGACTTCCAGCTGATCAAACTGTTTCTTCGACTTGGGGATAATTTCGGCGCCATCAAAAAGAAGATGAACAGTCCTCGTACGACGGACAGTTTGCGGGGTCGATGGGTGCGACTTCAGGTTAGTATGTGATAAAAGTAAACCACTAAAAACGATCCGCTTAAAGGCTCAGCAACAAATTGCTAGTATGTTACTGCAAGACTATCAGCATGCTATGAACGAGGCTCAACGTGAATATCATAATGGCGAAACTACGGTCGAATTGGCGCTTGACCAGAATAATAACTCGCAATAGATGTGACTTTATTTGTACACTTGTTTCATTCAATGTTAATAAAGTTAGCTACAACAGATGTTATGACCAAAAGTCCGATTGATAAGCGTGTTTTGTATGCCTTACTGCAATTCATCTCCTCAAACAGCTCTTTAGAACAGGTGTAAACTTCCATTCCGCTCTTATCCACAAAGGGTCGATTAGTTCGTTTATCCAGCACGGGGACCTCGGCGCCCGTTTCAGCGTCTACCGCTGCAGCTTGGCTGAAGACATGGCGAATGAGCTTGATTTCTTCGTCGAACATTAAATCGCGAATGTCTTTGAAGATCCATTGGCCTTGGTCGTCTTTAAAACAGTACTTGTCTCGATCTTCCTCATCACGGATACAGTCAACTCTTTCGCGCATGAGAAACTTGTCGGCCAGTTCAAGGCAATATGCATCAGTTTTCAATGACACATACCAATCAACTGCGTCTTGACACGTCATGCCGTGATAGAAACTGGGAGTTTTTTCTTGCGATTCATGATTCTTGTTCGATGACCACCGCCAATCCGTGTCCTCATTGTCAAATGACATTGATTTGACGTTGGTATTATCAAACCAGCTAACATCATTTGGTTCAATTTGTCCCTTTCCAATGTACTTGACTATTTCCTCGTTAGTCGCTTCCCATGTCTCTCTTTTTGTGTTTCCAGCTCCCATTTCATTTAGACGTGATTAACTTTAGTGCAACTGTGTCCCTACTCAAGTCTAAAGTGTACCCCATCCTCAACATGTGCGCGATTCCATGAATTATGTACGCCGCCGCACCTATTCCGAGTAGTTTTAGAGGGAGGGGGAAACGCGCATCAATGAAATATAATTGACTCAGTTCAATTATATTCATGTTAAAATCAAGTTCAAAGCCAGTATATATTAATTCCGAGGCCGAATTCACTTTGCGTAACGCAAATTCGACGCCTGGTTAAATGTTGGTGGTGTTACGTCAATTGAATTCGCCCAAGTTCTGGGTTGCCAAGTTCTTCTGAGAAGCGACTTCTTCATTCTGAGAAGAATGGCACACTTGGCGCGAGTGATTGGCTAGTTCGAATGTTGCGCTCAATTTAGTACGAGCGAAGTGAACGAGAGTAGGTTGGCGTTTTGGTGGAGGAGTTGGAAATCGTGAACGCGGGTGGGTGAAAGCGATCGTCTGAAGACGAAGAATTTTGGACGCCTAAGGGCATAGTAGCATTCAACGACCCATTCTCCGTTTCATTGATGTTCACATTCACTTGTAAAAGATTGAGATTTAACGTTTTAAAAAGAGAATATAAAAAATGATAATTCTATCAGTCGAAGAGATCGAACGACAGCTGATCAAGGGCATCACATACTCTGATGAGAGCCTGGTCAAACAAACGTTAAAGTACTATAAAACACATCAACCGAAGATAAATGACGCAAACGTCCTTCACTTTGCCGTCAAACTCGGCAAAGTCAGAGAAGTTAATATGCTGCTGAAGGCGGGCATCAAACCAACGGCAATGAACCACTTGGGACTTTCTGCTCTCGACATTTGTTTGATTGAGATGCGAAATGAACAAGGAGCCGAGATCGAATCATGGAGTCAAATCGCGCTTAAACTCGCTCGCAAAGCGACTGAACGCTCCAAGTTCACTGTTTCATTATTGAAACTCCAGAAAGATCAAAATGTCGCACAACAGGATTGGTTCAACATTTAAATACATGAACACCTATTAACGGTTTCAGTTTTTTTACGTTTTTCATTTTTTGATACGAACAAATGTTTAACCCACTATGAGCTTATGAAAATCATCTGTACGCCACCACTCCTGTTAACTGCGTGCCTCCATCATTTGCGTCACACCAAATACCCGGCCCTGCTCGAACAACGCTTCCTTATTCGCAAAGCCGATCGCGGCAGTGACGATGAAGTCGAGTTCAACTCAAACTTCATCAGCGAGTTGAATCGCAAGGATCGTAAACGCAAACGAAAGAACTCGGCGACGACGCTCCAGGTGAATCCAAATGCATGGGGCAGCTTTACTGATGCGCTCAAGAAGCGACGAATGATGACGAATGCGTCACCAGATTTCATTGAGCTCACTGCTTATTAACCATCCAACACTATATAATATGCTAACTGAACATACAATGCTAAATATTTAGACTGTAATTACACATTACTGTACAGAACTATAAACGAAACATGTTTACCTTGCTTTCATTCCACTCGTTACACGCATGTATTTATACAATAAACAATTTTAAACTATACTTACTCAATGTCAGCATCAGCAAAAGCGTGATTTATCACTTTGAACAATAATGGCCAGGTTGATTGAAGGTTGCAAAGCCGCAGTCTCATGCGTGCAGACTATTCGAATCCCATTGCGTCCTGATAGACCACGTAGAAAAGGTTATAGTCCATTCTATTTAACCAGAGGGATCCCAAAGAATTTTACCACAGAAGTTTTTTTAGAGAAGGTATGGGCGAGGCCGAATGTCGTTTGATTGATGGCGGCGACAATAAGCCGTCGTATAGGAACAAATTAATGCGACACATAAATCGCGTTTTCCCCTCATGCACAGGTCAGTCCCAGCGCAGTGGTGGGGAACCGCGCCGTCGCCAATCAAGTACGAAGTTTCGTAAGTCGCCCCTGGCACGCTTTTTCTTGGGCTTTGCCGATGATGAGGATGAGTACAACGATGATGAAGGTTGACTTTTAATATTGTAACTAACGACTAATCAAATCGAAGCGTACGGTGTCAGGCACAGTCTGCTGAGTGCAAAGCACAGTTAGGCTGAAGGCGACGATGTGACGGGATTATTGTTGTTTTCACGTCAAGATCTGTTACTGTCACAATTGCGTCAGTGTAAATATACATAGTAAGATCTGTTGTTAAGTAATGCAATTAATGACGGCATAATACAACTTCTAAACAAATAAATCAGAGCGGAAAATTAACTCGCAATAATTCATCGTTCGACTTTTTTGTTAACATTTTACTTATTACGCAGACTGTGACTACTATGTATGGCCAGCATCATCTGACTCGTGCATTTGCCTTCACAAATATCACCCAGATATAGGGCCGTTACAATCAATACTACTATATATTTCACAAAAAGAAACAAAAAATTAGTGGCCAATAAACATTGATTTGGCCCCACCGCCGCATACTCTCGAGTCTAGCATATTCTACACAGAGAAGTAGTAGTTACAGTGTGGTGATCTAATAAAAGTTAACAATTGCAAACATGAGCGGAGATTTGCGTAAGATAGTGTACCAGAACTCGTTGAGACGCAAAGAGCAGTTAAATAAAGAAATGTTAATTGCACTTTTTGGTGGGAGTGGCAAAACGGGCATTTATTATGTGGAAAAGGCAGTCAATCAAGGTGAGACTACTAATGTTGCCAATGAACTTTAAAACTCACTCAACGAAGGCCACAAGCTGAAAGTTTTTGTGCGCGATGAGAAAAAAATGGCGAAAATGGTGGACAAGTTGAAACTGAATGAAGAGAAGAAGAGCTTGATCACGATTAAAGAAACCGACATATTCAAAGCGGAAAATCTTGACTTGACTGGCGTTCATGTCGTCGTTAGCTGTCTTGGTTTTCATCGGCGAAACAACAAAGGGATGAAAATTGATCATTACACGCGGAGTATGGACTCAATTCTCACCGCATGCAAAACTCATAGGAAAGTGTGTTACTCGAAAATGCACGTTTCAGGGGCACTTCACTTAAATGCATCCCGGGCCAAGGCCCCCCTATAAAACCACACCGTAAGTAAATATCGTACGACAAATATTATTCAAAAAACGATCTCCAAGTCTTCCATAGCGATTAGTAATGTATTAGTAAATACTAAGCTGGATAAGACCGGATAAATGTTTAAAATTAAGTCGAAAAAGTTGAAGCCATTAGCGCAACTAATGCCGCAAATGTGGGTGACAAGTTTATATATTCCGCAGTTTTCTTTAAAGTTGGCCAAAATTGTGTAACAAACGGTAAAAGCGTGACTCGACTAATTACAATGGCAGCATGGTACTCGAGAGATCGCGGTGATAATATCGAGGGTCAAGGCGTCTCTGGCTGCATGGCCAAGTTCTTCCTCAGACACATGATTGGCCATGTTCTAGTCGATATGGATGACATGGAGAAGTTGATTGAACAAGATGCGCACGAAAATCTACAATGGCAGATCATCAGCTTCCCGGGTAAGATCCTGACCCAGATCGAGGGAATCATTTGAATAAGCGGCTGTAAAATACCCATTTCAGGTCTGCGTAAACGATCATCCGATGGCAAAGAGCTTTTATGGGAGATTGACTGTGATATGGTGACGGAGATTGTGAAGAAATATTCCATGTACAAAACCAAGTACTATACCATTGCATTTTGTGACGCTGCTGACATAATGTTGAAGATCACTGAGGAAAAGTACGGTTTGCCAAAGAATCATTTAATAGCCGTTGCAAATAAATATTAAAGAACCGAATGACATAATGGGCTTTTTGACAGGCGCTGTTGGACGTGGGCGCATTGCTCTGGCATTGTTCTGATATTGTCGCATTTGTCAATGATGATCGCTTCCGAGTTGATAGTCGTATCGTTGGTTGCCTCATCCAAACTTTGCTTGAGCGACCGGTAAATACTGTACAGAATCGCAATTACACATGCTGAATAAGGGGCAAAAGTGAGGCAGCTATCCAGGCCCAAAGTCAAATCTCACCCAGCGCAATGAAAATGGCGAGCGAGCCAATGACAATCGGCATGTGACATAAAAACTGACGATCGAGGCCATGTCGAATTTCATAATGCGAAAAATGACACACGGGCAATGGTTGTCGCCCCAACTCAACCACATCATAGTAAATGGTGTTCGAATTGCCACTCTCTAGCGTTTGATCGAACGACTCGACCGAACTTTCGTAATCTACTGAGCTCTCCATTTTATGCACAAGTGTGTGTGTGTGATACTACTAAAGTGTGGTGCACGCAATTAACACAGGCATACTCGCGGCTGGCATTATAACCAGTTACCTCCAGAGACGTCAAATTATGCCAATTTAAGGGGTCAATTCAGTGGAAGTGTGAAATGAATATTTTAGTAGAAATATAGGGCAGTCGTTCAAAGAAATAAAAAAAATCGAGTCAAGATCAGGATTCAGTCTTGCGCGAGCGGCGACGTGATCGGACCGAGGGCACTTGTTTCGGCTTGTGATGATGATGTTGCTGTAGTCGTTGCATTTCGAGCACGTCATTGAACGCGCTCTGCTGGTGCAGGTGCTCGACGAAAACGCGAATGAACTTGCCGTAGTCATGGCTTGAAAACAAATGCCGTTTAATTACGTCAAGAATCCGAATAAACGAAGCCGAATATAAAAGAATATAATTTATAAAAAAGAAGTTACATCAAGTTACACAATTTTAGTTTTAAATTAGTTCAAATATACTCCTCTTGACTCAGTTGATATGGTGACTAGGTTCACAACGACTTATGGTGACTAGGGTGACTTATAAAACAATTTACCTGCGACGTTCGGCATCTTTCTCGTACCGCGTGTGCTTCGTCTCCTCATCTTCAACAGTCCGTCGCAACGATTCGAGCTGCTTGATTGCCTTTTCCGCCGCCGTCACCAACTGTTGTATGGTCGAGATTGAGCTACGCTGATTCAGCGAACCGCACCGCTGTAGAAGTGTTCGTAGCTGTTGGATCAAGGCGCCCAGTTTTGGCACTTCAGCCTTAACCACTTCAGTTTTGGCACGTTTAATGGGCATCAGCAGCCCATGTCGATCAAACGAGTTCACGGCATCCATCATTGTCTCATCGTACAGGTGACGGCCACTGTCGAGTTTCTCCTGAACGCTAAGTGTTAATAAACGAGTTACAAAACGCGAGTTTAACTTTGAACTCGGCCAGGGATGCGCGTAATCGCGTGTACTGCTTCTCGACTTCAATGCGTCGACTGGGGACGACTGACATGAGATTGTAGCGGATGTCGTGACAGCCTTGGTCCTTTTCGCGCGCTTTCGAAATGCGACCAGATATGACTTGTTTGGCCTTTTCCAGCCACTGTTGGCCACATGGCCCATGATTGACGGGCCACTCCTTCAGCCCGTCAAGCTCGTACAGCTGACCTTGATGCGGGATGTAACAGCAATAGCTTTGGTGAAGTAATAAGCATCAATAATGAACGTCAGAACACTTACTGAAACGTCTCACCGGTCGCCAGTGACGACGTGGTCGACGTACCGCCCAACTCGGACAGACAGGGCGGCTCGTAACACGCAAACTTGTTATGCTTCATCGCCAGCTCGGGCAAATTGCCCAGTGCATAGCCGCGAATCTCGGGGTCTTCCAGCCCGCACAGTTTGACGCGTAAATCACTTAAAAAGCCGCCCAGTGACATCTTCTCCTCACAATTCAACAGCACCGATAGTAGCGCGTGTGAGGCACACGAGTTCGGGATGAGTTGATGCGCAAAGAAAATATTCTTGGCAATTTCGCGATCATAATTAACGGGCTCCTTCTCGCGTTCAATGTTGCGCTCTTTTTCGCGTGCGCGGCGACTTGGTTTGCTGCAGTTTTTGGCGTCAGTAAAAATCTGCTTATAATTAAAAAAACTCACCCAGATGTCCGCGGCGGCGGGGCCTGGTCATTGGCCCATTTGAACAGGAAGATCAACCCATAGACATCGCCATTGTGGAGATCGAACGAGTCCAAATCGTACACCTCCTCCACCTCGACGCCGTCGCAGCCAAACTCCTCCACCAGGAGCGTAAACAGGCCCGGGTCCGACTCGAGCTCCTTCCAATTGCCAAAGCGCCATTTCTCTTTCAAATTTGACATTTTTCAAAAA
>SCLD01097538.1:0-11171 GCA_004367895.1 Oikopleura longicauda | reverse complement strand
TGTGGTCGCGCCAACTATTATGGTGTTTACACAAAAATATCCGCAGTAAACGATTGGATTCATCGAACTGTTCAACGCATGAGTGGTGAAGTTGTTTTAACCACTCCAGCGCCCGTTACTACCACTAAAGCACCTGCGGGTAACTATTTCCAAGGATTAGAATACGTCCAATGTAATCCATTCTTGGATGCTGAGCCCGTTAAGGAGGAAGCTGAAGACGATAGAACTGGTATGTGGGATATGTTTGAAACTAATGAAGACGATTTAAAAATTGTTGGAGGATCAGTTGTTCTAGATAGAGAACACTGGCCGTGGATGGTCAATTTCGGTAACCAATGTGGTGCAAGTTTAATCGGTAAAGAATGGGTTTTAACCGCTGCTCATTGTTGCTCTCCAGAGACAAAACCACTCACAAAATCAGTCTACATGGGTCATCTTGATAACTTCTCTGATTCACGTGTTTCTCGAATGGTAATGGCATACAGAACACATCCTAAATATAATCCGGTCACACTGGAATATGATTTTTGTCTTCTTAAACTTGGTGCACCTGTGGAATATAACAAATCAGTTCAACCAATCTGTCTTCCAACGCCAGGCGAATCGTTACCAAATCCTGGTTCAGAGGCATTTATTGCCGGTTGGGGTACGACTACCGAAAACGGGCAATCGAGTCAATATCTCCGTGAAGCGCGAGTTCCAATAATATCAAATGGAATGTGTCAAACTGTTTATGGAGATGATTTGAAAACTGAAAGTATGTTTTGCGCTGGGTTCGCCCAAGGTGGAATCGATTCATGTCAGGGAGATTCAGGCGGCCCAATTGTTTCAATAGTCGATGGAGCACCTCAAGCAATTGGTGTTGTATCATGGGGTGTTGGTTGTGGTCAACAAGGATACTATGGTGTTTATGCCAGGAACAATATAATTGCATCGTGGGTTCAAACGGCCGCTGGTAACATGGGCCATGCAGTCTATGCACCAGAACAAATTGATAATGAAATCTCTTCTACTCAAATATTAGATCCCGATGGATTGTTATCAAACTTCCGTCTCAAGTGCGCGGCAACCGATTTACCGACAAAGGATATTTTATTGCCCCAAGAACAAGCTCAAGGACTTGGCAGTCGAATGAGCACACCATTTGGTAATGTTGAAAAGACTAATTGGCCATTTATGGTCAGAATCGGAAATGGTTTGTGCTCAGGTGCGTTGGTTTCAAACCAGCATATACTCACTTCTGGTCATTGTTGTATGATGAAGAGCAATGGGGTCGGTTTTGAAGACTTCCAAGTTGAACTTGGTTATGACCGTGCTTTGAATATTTTCCAATATCGACGATCTATCTTTAATTTTGAGATTCATCAAAAATATTTTGAAATGAAAATGGAAGCAGATTTGTGTGTGGCGATTCTTAAAGAGCCCGTAGAGTTCTCTGCAGTTACACAACCAGTTTGTCTTCCGAATGGGTTCGCAGATGAGCGATATCAAAATACAGGTGTGATGCGGTCATATTTGGGAGGCTGGCAAAAGGGATCTCGTAAACCTATTGAAGCAACTTCTGAAATTGTGGATAAGAGTGAGTGTAATAAGACTTACCGAAACAGACTTCTTTCAGCACACGTGTGTGCACGCTCAGCAGATAGCTTGATTGATACATGTAATGGTGATAGTGGTACCCCTATTATTACCGTCGAACGTGGATATCTTAAATTGATGGGATTAGCGACATTTTCGTTTGGTTGTGGAAGGTCTTCTAAGCCAACAGTTTTCACGAAAGTACGTGAATACGAAAATTGGATAAATCAAGCATCGCGTTACTTGAGAACTCAATTAGAAATCGCAACCGCTACCACGACAACCACAACTACGACGACCACAACTACAAGAAGTACGACTACAACAACTACCACCACCACGACAACCACTACAACAACTACTACTACAACAACACCTGCTCCGCTTCTTGAAAATTATGCTCCAAACTGCATTTCAAAATATGATGTTTTGGACGAGGGAGCTCGATTTATGGAAGAAGGTCGAATTATAAATGGGACTTTGACTTCACCTGAATATTGGCCCTGGATTGTTAAAATACAAGGTTGTGGTGGATCAATTATTGGTAAAAGATTCATTGTAACAGCTGCTCATTGCTGTACTCGAGCAAATCCAGTAGGCTATTCATTTGATCTTCGAGGCCAAGATGTTAGAATCGTTCGAAAGCTTATTCATCCACTCTATAATGCCATGGGTGAATATGACGTTTGTATGATAATGACTGATGTCAACATCGATTATAACGATGAAGTTCAACCTATTTGTACGGTTGAAGAAGGTGATTCACTCCCTGATTGGGGTACTGATATGTTTGTCGCGGGGTATGGTAAAGGCTCTGCGGGACTTGACGAAGTTACTGTTCCATTAGTCAAATATGCTCATTGTAATGCTCAAAATGCTTATCAAGGTTCTGTCAAACATTCTTCAATGTTATGTGCAGGTTATCAAGAAGGCGGAAAAGATGCATGCCAAGGAGATTCAGGTGGCCCGTTAGTATATCTCAAGGAAGATAGTGAAGGCAACAAGCGACCAACCCTTATTGGGGTGGTTTCATGGGGAAATGGATGTGCTCTCAAGAACTACGTGGGAGTCTATGGTAAAATTGCAGGATATGAACATTGGATGATATTTGCCGCTGAAACCATGTTTCAAGACGTTTACGGAATTGATATTGCCAACCCAACAATAACTGCTCCGATGACATCAACAACTACGACAACAACTACAACAACAAGTACGACAACCACGACGACAACCACGACGTCAACAACTACAACGACAACTTCAACGACGACATCCACTACCACGTCGACCACAACTTCGACAACTACAACGTCGACAACAACCTCAACATCCACTACAACATCGACGACAACATCGACATCCACTACCAC
Source organism: Oikopleura longicauda (assembly GCA_004367895.1). Classification (NCBI taxonomy): domain Eukaryota; kingdom Metazoa; phylum Chordata; class Appendicularia; order Copelata; family Oikopleuridae; genus Oikopleura; species Oikopleura longicauda. Next base: position 8,220 of record SCLD01097538.1, on the reverse strand, counting down.
GTCTACGACCACGTCAACCACTACGACGACAACTACAACGTCCACATCGACTACCACATCGACATCAACCACCACGTCGACAACAACGTCAACGACTTTGTCGACAACTACAACGACGACATCCACTACCACATCGACAACCACTACAACGTCCACGACCACGTCAACTTCGACATCCACTACCACGTCAACGTCGACATCCACAACAACAACGTCGACATCCACCACCACGTCGACAACAACGTCAACGACTACGTCGACTACTACAACATCGACATCGACTACCACGTCGACGACATCAACGACCACATCCACTACAACGTCGACAACCACAACAACTTCGACGACAACTACTACATCAACTACAACCTCCACCACGACGTCGACAACAACATCTACAACGACAACAACCTCGACAACATCTACAACGACAACATCAACCACCACAACAACGACTTCAGTAAGAACAACAACAACCGAAGCTCCAACAACCACACCAAATCCATGCGGACCAAAAATGACAATGAAAAATGGCTCCTGTGTATGTAGAAATGGTTATGGTTCCAGGGAGTCTTCATTTACTGGAGCTTCCGTCTGCCAAGTTGACAATAGATTACTTGATCAGCCACCGAAACAAGAGCCTTCTGAATTGGATGCACTGTTTTTCGGTAGAGCAGCTGCATCAAGAATGCTTGAACACACTGAACCATTTGGTGGCAATGGAAGAATTATTGGCGGAGTCAAAGTTGGCGACACATCTAAGTGGCCATTTTTTATTTTAATTGATGGTCAGCAATGCGCAGGTGCTATTATTGGTCAGCATTTTGTATTAACAAGTGCTCAATGTTGCACAAAGCAGCGAAAATTCATTCACTTTGGAAAACATTCTGGCATGACTAATACTGCTCTTTCTGGTGTATGGAAGCAAATAAGTCATCCTAATTATAATCCAAAAACTATGAATGAAAATCTTTGTATCATTCACTTTTCGGCAATCATAGAGTATGGACCTTTAATACAGCCAATTAATATTGCTAGTGGATTGGAGGAACCAGGACACAATCTTTGGACCGCGGGCTTTGGAACTGACAGATTGGTATCAAACACACCTTTGAAGTATATGAAGGAAGCTAAAATGCCAATGCGAGATCAAAGTGCATGTAAAAAGCAATATAAAGATAGTGGTGGATATTTTAATAAAACAACAATGGTTTGCACTGGTTCAACAACAGCGCAAGTTGGACCATGCAAAGGGGACTCTGGAGGACCACTTGTTGATATTATAGCAAACGAGGACGGCACAATAAGCAAACGGCTTGTTGGCGTAACATCTTTCGGTCGCGGTTGTGGTAGTCCTGAGTTTGGCTCAGTATTTTCAAGAATCGATACTCGATTGGATTGGATCAAACAAACTGTAATTGAATTGCATTGTTCACGATTTCCACGCGATTTCATTTGCATTGAAAGAACGCTTAATAGTAACGGATGTCCACAAGGTTACGCTCGTCCAAAAAATAATCCCAGCGGTCCATGCGAAGATATTGATGAATGCGCTCTTGGCGGAGATGCATGTGGTGATGGCGGAATTTGCGAAAATGTTGATGGACAATTTAATTGTATATGTAAACCAGGGTTCAGAAACAATGAAATGAATTTCTGTGTTGATATAAATGAGTGTTCCTCTTCCGATTCAAATGAATGTGGCTCTAATACCGATTGCGTCAATCATTATGGCGGATTCACATGCTATTGCAAAAATGGTTTTAAGGCATGGAATAAATATTCGATTTTTTTAATATTGTGAACTTATATTTAATCTGAATAAGCGCGCAATTAATGGAATTGACTGTGTGAGTGGTCGAACAGCATTTGATCGAGGAACTGGCGGCTATCTTGCAAGAACAAAGATGTCGTGTAACCCCACTATGTTTGATAATGTCTTTAATTCGTTCTATGAAGCAGTTTATGGTGAACAGTTTCCGCAAAATGAAGCGGATCGTAAAGATTTAGCAAATATTGCCAATTCAAGGACAGACGAATGGGACTATGATATGCCTTCTCAGGATGATGTTGAAGATTTCATTGAAAGTGATCAATATTACGATGATGATCCGACGTACGAATTCGAAGATGACAAACGATTTGCTGAAAATTTTGCCAAAATGGCTTTGAATTTTACAGATACGACCGAGGATGAGGGTTCCGATAGAGGCTTTAGTTTCGACGGAGATGAAGGACGTGAATTTTCATTTGAAGGTGAAGAAGGTCGACAGTTTTCAGGTTTCAGTGGCGATGAGGGTAAAATCATCAATGGGAGATTTGCTAAAAGATCAGACTGGCCTTGGATTGTACGACTTCGAGGCTGTGGAGGTGCTATTGTCGGCCGCAGATTTGTTGCAACAGCTGCTCATTGCTGTGTCAATAATATGCAATTGGGTGTTTCTGTGACAACTGGTCCGGAATACCGAGGTTATCTTGGACGTGTGGTTTCTTACCGCAATCATTGGAGATATTCAAGTCAATTTGATTTTGATTTCTGTTTACTTTATATTGATCGAGAAATCAAATACAAATCAGATGTTCAACCTATTTGTATGCATAAGAAAAATGAGGATCTACCTGCTACTGGAACATCCCTTTATGTTGCTGGTTGGGGTAAAACGGAAAGAGGAACATCGTCGACTCGACTCAAGGAAGCGCGCGTACCTCTTGTGAGTTACAGTCAGTGTAATAGTCAAGAAAGTTATCGTGGATTCGCAAAACAGGATAGTATGATATGTGCTGGTTATCAGCAAGGAGGAATTGACGCTTGTCAAGGGGATTCTGGCGGACCGATTGTATCGCTTCATAATAGCGACTCAGGTGTTTCAACACCCCGTCTTATTGGTGTAGTCAGTTGGGGATTCGGATGTGCGAAGAGGAATTTTTATGGAATATATGGAAAATTGTCCACTGCTGTTGACTTTTATGAAGAAACTGCTAAAGCAATGATTTCTCGACGTCAAAATGAACTATTCCCGACCGTTTCAACAACAACTACGTCTACAACAACAACAACTACTTCCACTACAACGTCCACAACAACATCGACAACAACGTCGACAACCACTACAACTTCCACAACAACATCGACAACAACCACATCGACAACAACCACTTCGACCACCACAACATCGACAACAACCACTTCGACCACCACAACATCGACGACCACCACAACATCGACAACGACTTCGACCACAACAACGTCGACGACAACTTCGACGACGACTACAACAACGACCACTTCGACCACTACAACGTCAACAACCACGTCAACGACCACGTCAACGACCACGTCGACGACCACTTCAACGACCACGTCAACGACTACTTCAACGACCACTTCAACGACCACGTCAACGACCACGTCAACAACCACGTCAACGACCACTTCAACGACCACGTCAACAACTACGTCAACGACCACGTCAACAACCACGTCAACGACCACGTCAACGACCACGTCAACGACAACGTCAACGACCACATCAACGACAACATCAACGACCACATCAACGACAACATCAACGACCACATCAACGACCACGACGACGACCACTTCAACGACCACATCAACGACCACGACGACGACCACTTCAACGACCACGTCTACGACCACTTCTACAACCACTTCGACTTCCACAACTTCCACGACCACATCAACAACAACGTCAACGACTACGTCCACGACCACTTCGACCACCACAACTTCGACTACGACCACGTCGACAACCACTTCGACCACAACAACTTCGACTACGACTACGTCGACAACCACTTCGACTACCACGACGTCGACAACCACGACGTCGACAACCACTTCGACTACTACGACGTCGACAACCACTTCGACTACCACCACGTCAACGACCACTTCAACAACAACGTCCACGACTACTACAACATCAACAACAACCACAACGTCGACAACCACAACTTCAACCAGAACTACAACAACTCGAACAACAACTACTACGAAACCCACACCAAAGCCTAGCGAAGTTCTTGAAACCATTAATTTTATTGAAGATTCTAAGCTGGATGAATTAGTCGATGAGTTGTCAGGAAAATTTTCGTTTGCTTCTTCTTCTGGAAGGCTAATTGGTGGTTACAAAGCAAGTGGAACACATTGGCCATGGTATGTGTCTCTTCGACTAGTAGGAGATAAACCAATAGGTCAAGGGTGGGATGCAAAGCCTCCAGTTCATCACTTTTGTGGTGGATCTATTATTGGATCTCGCTTTATTCTCACAGCTGCTCATTGTTGTTACAACAAGTATGTTATGGACAAAACCGATGGTGCCGATAGTTTACGAAACAAAGTGAAGGTTTTCGACAGTCTTGGCAAAATGTTAACATCATCGGAACTGAGCTCCGATGGAGTCAGAATAGTTGGTAGTTCAATACATACTAGTTGGCGGCCAGAGCACAAGAATTATGATTTCTGTATTCTTTTGACATCCGAATTCAAATATAGAGATACGGTGCAACCGATTGGATTGATGAAAGAGGGTGAAGCCTTACCTTCAATCGGAACACAAATGTTTGTTGCTGGTCAAGGACAAACAGAAACTTCATTCAGATCAGATCATCTTCAAGAAGCCTCCGTTTTGCTAGAACCCTATATGACATGTAACAGTGAATCAGTTTATAAAGGCGCTGTTAATCCAAAATCAATGTTGTGTGCGGGAAGTTCTGGAAGTGTTGCTTGCGAAGGCGATACGGGAGGTCCGCTCATTCTCGTTCAGTCCAATATGTCTGGAACACAAGTAAGAGCCAGGCTTATTGGAATTGCGTCATGGAGTAACGGTTGTGGAAATGATGGATTCCCAGGAGTTTATGCACGAACTTCCGGTATCGCAGAATGGACAATCGATAATGCAAGGTCATTATTGCTTGATCGTGTATTTACCACAACAACAACGACAACAACAACTACCACAACTCCATACCAACCACCAGGTTTATCCGAATTGGGACTTAACAGCCATAGTTGTTCATCATCCTTTGATGGAACTAACCGAAGTGGTGGATTTGAAAGAATCGTCGGTGGATATGGAGCTGAGGATCTTATTGAGTCATGGCCTTGGATGGCTAATGTCAATGGCCAATGCGGTGGTGTCATTATTGGAAATAACTTTGTTTTGACAGCAGCACACTGTTGTCAAGCTGAAGGATTACTAAGTGGCAAAATAATGTTGGGATCAAACTTGTTCATTGATCCATCAAATCAACAGAAGGTTACGATTGAAGCATTTAGAATTCATGAAAAATGGAATATGGAGAACTATCAGGGCGATATTTGTGTAATCAAAACAAAAGGTACCCAATCTTTATTTGAAAACAAATATTAAAATTTTCTTAGAAAACATTGAGTACAGTGACACAGTATCACCAATCTGTATATCCGATGAAAAAGTTGAACTCTCTGGATGGGGATATATTGCAGGTTGGGGTATAACAAAAGAGAAAGGATTTCAGTCACACGAGCTTTTGGAAGCAACGTTACCCATTTTCGATACAAATAAGTGCAACATGCGTTATGGAGGAAAAATCGACTCAGAAACTCAGTTTTGTGCTGGATATTCCAAGTTAAAGAGTTATAAATGTCTTAAATGAATATAAGTTAACCAACGGTACTTTCAAGATTAGAGCAACTTTGAGTGTTGCATCGATACTTTGTCAATGCCGTTCGCGATCTTTTTAATCAGATTTAATATTTTCCTGATTTTTATCGTTTTTGAACATAAAATAATTCTTGATAGGGTGGCGTTGATGCATGTCGGGGAGATTCTGGTGGTCCCTTCGTTATTGTTGATCGTAATTCACAACCAAAACTGGCTGGCTTAATTTCTTGGGGACGTGGTTGTGCTCGATTCGATACTCCTTCAGTCTACACAAAAATAACGCCTTACTTGAGTTGGATAAGACGATCTGTTGAAATCCTCAACGGAAATGTCGAATGTAACGATCCAAAGGTAAAACAACAAAATAGGCTTTTGAAGAGCGCTCCAATCAGTGCAACTCGGACTCACCGTATATTTAGAATGATTTCCTCTCAACACCGGAGATTGAATACAGCTGTGATTCAGTTCATGGAATTTGCCAACTTTCATGTTCCAATGGTATGTTCCCAAATGTTCGGGCAGTGACTTGTTCATATCCAGACACTCTCAATCGACTCAGACGCGGTGCTGGTAAAAAAAATAAACCAATCAAGCTTAAAAAAGAGAAGAAAAAAGAAAAGAAAGCAAACAATGAAATAAGGTTAGTTATTTGGTGACTGGCGGACTCTGATTTAATTTTTAAGTATGGAAAATTATGATAGAACCAACTCGTTCGAACTCAATGATCAAAAACCCGAACATTTTTGTACGATCGAACCAACATCTTATAATTGTGGAAATCCAGAAAAACACATTCTCAGTGATGGAGTAAGATATGAATGTGACGGTAATGATCTAATGCGAAAATGTCAAGTATTTTGTGATAATGGCGCATATCCAAGCTCTACGACGGTTCAATGTAGCATTGATCAATTTGGAAAAGTATCTTGGAATCCACCTAGAATTCAGTGTGATCAAGGTTCGTTGAATTTTTCAAATACAATTTAACAAATTGTTTTAGCTGTTGAGACAACGGAAGATGAAAACGAAGATATTCCTCCTATATTTAATCAATGTGGAGATCCACGAAAGTATGGAGGATATAAATTTGACGACAGAGTAGAATTTCATTGTTCGTCTAAATTTTGCTCTATGAGTTGCCCGTCAGATCGCGTCACCAAAAGATCAAAGAAATTCACAAAAATTTCATGCAAGTCGAAAAAAGGTCAAGCACGTTGGAGTCCTCGTAAAGGAAGCATCGATTGCATTTAAGTGCAATCTTTATTTTAATCCATACGAAATAACTTGCAATTATTATTATCAATCATTCTCTGAACTTTATTTATCCAACATGATCAAGTGAATCAACGACACAACCACAATCGTTTAAATTGAAACGATTGACATCACACTTCTTCACACACGCTCACACCACACTCACACAAATTTATAGGAGCATACGATGTTCTAAATTTGACGAAACACAATTGTTATACAACTGTATATCAATTGACAAAACACACACACACACACGATTGTCATTAGATTGACGATCGACACCACACAAACCTTTGCAAACACCTTGGCAATGGTTTGACATCACATGTCGGTTTACAACGCCTGAATCAAAATCTCAAAACAAACATTGTTTTGAACAAGCATTTGGAACCATCATCACAATTGAGCCAAATACACGAACATTCAACTAAATTTGATGCAGTTGAAACATAAAACACTGAGACTTCAATCTTAGATGACACACAAATACACAATTTTGATTACAATCGATATTGATTTCACAAGGAGCTCAAATCGAAATCGAAATTGACAAACACAATTTTGACGAAAGTCGACACACACTTACACACACAGCTAGAACTACAAGTCTAGTTGACACATACACATCTGAAACTTCAATTTAAGATGACATACACCTACACACACAGCTGGAATTTCAAATCTGGGTGACACGAACATATCTCAAACTACTAATCCAGTTGACACACCTACACACAAAATTTGGGATTTAATTCCAGTTGACACACACATACACACAACCGGGACTTCAGGTCCAGTTGATACACATAAACAAAACTGGGACTTTAATTTCAGTTGACACACACACAACTTCGACTTCAATTACAGTTGACAAACACAACTTGGAGAACGATTCAAGTTGACACTCACCTGCACACACAACTTGAACTATACGTTCAGTTGACAAACACACAACTATGAAATTATTTTCAGTTGACATACACCTACACACACAACAAGGATTTTAAATTCAGTTGACACACACCTACACACACAACACGGACTATAAATCTAGTTGACAATCACAACTTGGACTTAAGTTCTAGTTGACATTCACTCACACACACAACTCAGACTATACGTCAAGTTGACACACATACACAACTGTCATATTTACTCGAGTTGACACAAACCTACACACACAACTTGGCAAACCAATTCAGTTGACACACACACACAACTGAGGCTAAAACTTCAGTTAAAACACTCCTACACACATCTAGGACTCAGGTCCAGTTGACACACACAATTGAGG
>SCLD01097527.1:0-11185 GCA_004367895.1 Oikopleura longicauda | reverse complement strand
CAGTCATAAATTCCGTCCATAAAATCGAGTCACTATATGATACTTATTGATGGTGTCATAAATCATTTCCTTTAATTCGATTTTCGTTGTTTGAAAGTTTCAAGTTCATATTTTGAATAGTCACTTCAAAATTGGCAATTTTATTTAGAAGACCATTGAACTCTTTAGCTGATAATTGAATATTTGTATTTTCCATCATTGGAGAATATTCGTCTTCTTCGCCCTGCCCAACCGGATCAAAAGACGAGTCTGAGGCCGCTGCGGACGCCTCTGAGGTAAAGTCTGGATTAAGACTGCCTGGTAAACTTGGAATTTCATTTATACTGTTATCCATTGCACATTCTGGAATACTGGCTTACAGGCATCATCATTTCAGTCACGTGTTCGACACGCTTTTAAATTATTAAAGATCAAATACGGCGTTCACACGATTCAAACATACAAGTTGATTTCTGTGATAGAGTGATGACTCTAAACGAAACTACCAATCAGTCAATGTCACCATTGAACAACTATACTGTAAGTGTTATTGATGGCCATGAATTTATGATTAAGGTTGTTCACGCTCAAGGTATAAATTTTTCAAAAATTTATGATGCCATAACTACAAGGTTGAATACATCCGAAGCAGCTTTTCTTTTGTGTTAAAAATTTTTGGTTTGTCACTCTTGGCGAAGTTCTACGACGAATCATACTCCCATTGCCACATAAATTAGAACACGTTCCCCATTCTGACCAGGCTGTAAATGTACATGGACGTCTATCAGTCAGCTGGAGTTCACCAAAACAATCTTAAAAAAGTGTTTTTTAGAGGAAGTACTGTAACATAAAAAGTGTTCAGATGTTTGTTTGATATTTATGAGTCCTTTGATAATAGTTGTTACTAAACACCCTTTAAACCCAGATTATACTCAAATATAAATCAAATCCGAAGCCACAATCTCAAATAGATCTAACTAGCGGACATTTTTTGACGCAAAGGTAAAAACCGGACAAAAGCGGACGTATCAGATGGAGACCGACCCTGCATCAAATACAAATCTATTCAATAAAGCGGAATTGAATTCAAATAAGGAACGGACGACATCTTACACCTGATATCTTTGAAATAGTGTACCGTTATATATTCAAGTACCACCCTAGTATAACCACGATGATCCGTGACTGCTCATATATTAAGTATAGGCATAAACGGTGATACAATGCAAGAGCACGGTTAAAGATGAAAGGTGAAAGATGAAATCTTCGGTTATTTCCGGTAAAGCTAACCGGAAACTCGTCAGTGGTACAATAACCCAAATTAAAAAGTGGTTTAGTTTAAAATATGCGGTTAAGATTTATTAGCTTAGTAAGTAAGATTTGACTAATCACCAAATGGTTAACCACGGTTAAAAAGTTAACGGTAATTAACCGGTAAGGCCTGTCTTTGACGTTTGATCTGAGCCATAAATAAAAGTACTCTGCAATAAATAAGGTCTTACGTGGATTTTAAGTTCAAGTTCAAAGTACAAAGTCAAGAATAATTTCCGTGCAATCAGCAAAGAATGCATGACTCATATCATATAAGTCATATCTCATAACTAGGAGACATTAGCGTCAAGTTCAAAGCTCTATAATGTATGGAAAAGACTGAGATATGGACCATATGGTACATTGGTACCTCCGTCGAAACATATGACTGTTACATATCTCATCTTTAGTGACTTACCAATTTTACATTCACGGGATCTTACTTCAAAACCGGTATCATAGCATTTCTCTTGACCACCAGCGGACAACCATTCTGACCAGGGTGTGTAAATTGTACCATGAACAAATTTTAGAATTGAAATAGTTATTAATCGCATACTTTTTGATAAATCTCTTAATATGGATTAAATATAAAATGAAATTTCATCATTTAAATTTTTTTTGTAAAAATGTAATGAAAAAAAAATATTTTTTTAAAATTATTTTGAGGCTGAATAATATTATGAATCCATTCTCTAGGTCAATGCCAAGGTCTTACTCGATCAATGAGTGTGAAAAGCCCTGTTAATATTTGTTTTAGTCGTCTTTGACCATGTTTTACTCTCTTTCGGCCAGTTTAGTTATTTCATCAAGTTATTTCACCTCCTGGGGCGTGAGTTGTCCTCTGATTTCTTCTTCTTGGTTGATGTCTTCAGAGTCTCCCTCTTCAAAATAATAACCGATCTCACTCTAAATAATAGAATTCTTCTTCAACAACCTGTGGCCAATATAAAGCTTGTCACTTTTTCGCATATTTCAATTCTCAACAAATATTGGCCAGACAAAAGGGTGTTCCAATTTTTTATAACTTTTACTTTTTTTTTCAGGAGAATTTTGACTTTTTGAAGAGTCTGAGTGAAGCCAGAAGACTTCTTCTGACAATCAGCTATTTATTTAAATCGAAACCTAGATAATTCAATCCGGAGACGCACTAATCGCCCTCACTGCTGACTGATTCTCTTTCCTTACTATTAGTCCAAATATCAAAACTGCCCTAATTTTAGTCTAAATGTCTGTGAAAATACCATTATATCTATAAATCAGTTTTTTTCATTTTTTTTAATTCTCTGGGTACTTTTTGCTCTGTATGTAAAATAACTTGACTTGCACTTGAAATGAATGCTGATTTATTTTAAAAGAAACCAAAAGTTCATTTACCCACAACATAAGGGTCGTATAATAATCACAATCATTTTTTACATGACATCAACGTAGCCACCTATATGAATTCGAAAATTAGCGAAATAATAACCCATGAAACCTTGAACCAATTTTGCTTATATGGCATTAAATTCTTTTTTAATACTTCCAAAGATCTGATCCTGCCCGGAGCTGTTAGAATTCTCTACTCATCCAGTACTTGAAAATTTCGTTTTATTTCACAAGTTGAATTCCTGCGCGCTCTCAGACTAGTCATTGGTTGATTGGTCTGCGCTTCTTCACACGCGTGCTGAATTGGGGTGGATTTAAATGAGTTAAATAGGGAGGCTTACAAACTATAAAACTTTCTCGATTACGGATTAGGTTTATAAAAAGAAACTCTTTGAATGAAAAAATTGAGTCTCTATTTAATAACCTGCGTGGATTTGAATGAAGTAGAACTTGGTCGAAATACGGAGGTGTCCATCCCTAATTCCGTAATAACAAACCCGCAATCTCTACCGGGTAGTAGGTTTAGTATTGTTTTAGTTACTGATCGTTAATTATAAAAAATTCTTCTTATCGAAGAAGAAGAACTGATATCTCTATTTTTGAAATTCTACTCGGGTGGTCTCGATTTCTTTAGCATGAACTTGGCCGCGAGGTTTCTTCTGGTTTGGATCATTGGTCTCAAATTGAAAATCTCGATTTTTATAATATTCGATGTTATTATGTTCCAATTATGGCACATTATGAATTTTTATACCGGAGCTTTTTTGGATTTTTATACCGGAGATAAATTGACCCTAAACCGACAGTTTTTAGTCAGTTTCGACTATTTTAAGTAACCCTATTTCCAGATAACATCCCGTCATAACTTACTCTGAAGTCTAATGGTCGCTTTGGATGGAGACAAACTTGATAGTTGACGTCGCATGGCCAATTCCTCTTTGCTGACAACTTTATTGTCAAACTATTGTCCAAACTGATTGATTTATAAACAAAATCAACGTAAAAAATCAATATTAAACTGATTGCTTCAGCGGAAATTAACTTTTACGGGTACTCAGGCGTTGTTTACTCTAATTCATCCAATGCAAACGTTATTTCTAGTAAACTTTATAAAAAGGAACTATTGACCACTGGGGGTATCAAAGATTAACTGAAAGAAAAAGTTATCTGTAATTGATGGGTTCAAATAACTACTAATTTCATATCAAGAGGGTTTAATTTAGCTGGTCAGGGAATCCTCACCAAAGAGTCCCAGCTTTAGCTTAATATCTGGGTTAGCAATTCGGACTCAGAACTAGTAAACATGGATGAGAGGACCAGCGTTCAAAAATTGGTCCGGCCCGAAACAATTTTATCTTAAAAATATCGGACCATCATGGACCAGTCTGAAGAATACGGACAAACACTTCGGACACGGACCAGACCCTGTTGAGTTTCGGTCCGCGTTGGACCAAAATTGAGTTTTGGACCAAAACCACGGACCACTGTATCAATTCGGACCGATACAGCTATTGATCCGGTCCGCTCATCAATAAGCCAGGTCATCTCACGTATAATCACGACAACTGTTTCCCAAAAAGTATTCTAGTCGTGTATTCTAGTTAAGGATAACGACTGAGTATACAAAATAGTTATGAACTCTTTGTAAATCAGCTCTCGTAAAGATAGAGAATGTCACACATCTGTAGCATTGGATGGTTTTTTACTGATTGAAATAGTAATAATTTGATGGTAACTAATGGTTAACAATAGTTGTGCCTCATATGACATTAAATACAGTTGCGCATCCGTTTTGAATTTCCTCCAGTTTAACGGATGTGTTAACCCGAATAGAATCTCTATACGTTTAAATTCAAATGTAAATAAATAGTACAGGCTCTCAAAATAAACTTGTAACAAGGTTCACTAAGGTTAATATATATACGTAACCAAACCAGAATACAAATACCAGGTCATCGCCATTCTATAAGTGTAAAGAAAGCCAACAGGTTCTTTTTAATCCATTTTCAAAGAAATGGACGTTCGATGAAAAATATCTAGACGAAATAAAACTGTAATAAATATCTTCCCAGAAGTCTGTCTCTTAAAAGTCACACCAAAGTAAACTTCATATTTTTTTTTAAATTTTGCAATTTTGAAATATCTCTAAAATAACCGTGCTGGAGCTAACTTGGCTCAGCTAAGGCTGAATGAAGAAGCTAGAGGGTATATAAGTACCCGGAAGTAATTAAATACTAATTTTATTGGGGGCAATCATTCGCCATTGCTTATTTTTATCTGAAGTGGAAATCTTAAAATTAAAAGAACAGCCTCAAAATCATACATTCTTTTAGTGGGTATATTTTGCTTTTCGCCTACACTATATCCACGCAAGTATAAGTTGAACCTACGCCGACCCCGTCCTGTAATTTTTATAAAACCAATATTCTTGACAAACAATCTCTCTATTAAAAGTAAACTTTTTTTGTTAAATTAGACTCGGACGCAAACTCGGTTCCAGTACTCCGTTTGGCTTCAAGCCAAATATACTTTTTTAAAAAAGTTTAATAAAATAATTGGCGTGTTTACCGCTACCAACAATTTCATTGAAACATTCCATATTTTAGAACGTGATTTTTAAGGTCATCAATTGGTTTACCTTTCACTTTAACAAGCTTATCAAAACAGAAACGTATGCACAAAATCTTGACTCTTTTTTGTGACAAATACAGTGTGGTGCGTATTTCCCATGTTGTTGTCTCTGTGCTGCCTCATTCGGAATTCGGACCAAATGATCATCGAGAAAAGCCTCTTCCGAAGAGGCTCTCGTCTTTAATTTTTGCCATTATTGAAAAAAATAGGCAATTTTAAAAATGTAAGCTCTTTCTCTACATATTCAAACGAATTGAAATTTTTGACCGGTTAGATGTTCTCTCATAAATGAAATTCACCAAGAATGGTTTTGCCAGATTTTACCAAAGACTGGAGAGGCAACACTACGGATGAGGCAGGACCACCTGACTTGGAATATTAATCCATTTTGGTGCTTTACTTCGATTGTGATTAACACCAATCGGTGTAATTGCACCCAATGTTAAATCTTCTTGACAATTGGAAGTTCTATTCGTGGAACGTTTAAATTATCCTCTAGTGAGTCAGAATAATGCTGACTAATGAAAGCCAATTCAGACAAAAGATTATGATTTTAAGATTGATTGAATGTAAAAGATTGATTTGTTTAAACTGAAGTGAAGTTTAAGTAGCCTGATGTTCATATGAATATTATAAAATCTGGTATTCGATCTAGTCGAGGATCCTTAAAGATTATATCCGACTACTGATTGATGATTAGTCCATCAGAACTGGAATTTCAAAAAAAAAATATTTAATTTGAAATAATATATTGACTTAATATCAAAATATTAACAAGATTATTATGCAGTATATTTTTTCACTTGGCCTTAATTACAGTCGCAATTAATCGGATTTATTCTCCGGGATAAACTATGGTACCAACGTCAGTATCTAGAATCTATTTCGGAAGGAAGTTAAAAGGTCAATGGCGTCAGCTTAGTAATCGATGACATTTCTTTTCACACTTTAGAATGCATAACTGGTTCACACAATAACAGGCCATTGTCAAGATAACCAAATGTACAACTGACCGCAAAACTAACCATCAACTTAACCGCAATTTATTTTTGTAAATAACAAAAAAACCGTCTGGTAAACCAAACACAAAATAACAATCAATCTCGATCACTAATCAAACCAGTCAGCCAGATTTCCTCAAAGAAAATTCCTTATGTCTATCAGAATCTTGTCTCAAATCCAATAGTGTACTAAAATACAGTTATTCTAACGAAATTTTAAATTATATACCAAGAGGTTGCATAAACCCGGTAAATTAGAGTCTTGTAGCTGTTTGGATTTATTTGGGATTGATAAAGATTAGTTTTTTCTGATTCCGGCTCTAGAGACTAAAGTACTAAATCAAACCGTAAACCACAGCTGACTTACAAATCCTAATTTCTAGCTTATTCTATTAAACTGTACTTCGTACATCGAGTTCTTACTGAATAAAGATGCATTCATTTTGACGATGCAATTTCCAGATGCACTTAAGAATAATGCATTGATAAGTATATTTTGCACGTAAATGACTGAATGGACCCACAATATTGAGTCAGAATCCACCCAACTGGACGGTAGATAAGTCAGATGTGTCAAAATAAACGAATATACATGATGGGGAAATGGTGGACACGGACGGAGGACGAAATTACGCGTCAAGAACCAAATCTGGCGAGTGTTAAAAGCAAGATAAAGATGTCTGCCACCACCACTATCTTTCATACCACTTCAAAATGCAGGGATGTCAAATAAAATCCCAAAATACACACTGATAATATTCGAATACCTCTAATGTTACAGCATGTTCTAGATCATTTTGCAGTGAAACCTTGTCAAATCTGATTTTTGATACTTTTGTATCTAGAAACCTCGGTTAAAACTACGGTTAACCGTAAATCATGGCACAAGGTGTGTCCAATGAATACACCTCCCACGATGAACAGTTGTAACTTGGTTATGGCCGAATAGTTTAAAATGAATCGTGACTTCATGTCTAACTTCGATTTAAATCAGACCAAGCGTCAAAAAATTGGCCCAAAAGCCGAGTGACACAAGAATGGTGTATGGCGGAAGTTCAATCCGAATGAATAATCTGGAGCTCATTAATTAAGGGGAATTTTATTTAAGAGGGGCAGTTTGACTTAAATTCTGATTATTAATGAAATTCTACACGCCTCATCCCCGAAATCAATTCAGTTGAATTTTGAAATGAATTTGCTTTTACCGACGTTTAAATTCGATTCGAATCGGCCAAATTTCCGTTCGGACGCGTCCGCATTAGCCTGTCATACCGGTCAAAATCGTACTTTTTATGGTATTTTGCCATTCAACTGATTTCGTCACCAGAATTTTTCTAACGAAATATTCTTTAGAAATGTTCTGGTTATCACTGTTCGTGCTGTAGAGCGCGAACGGATATAACTAAACGAACTTTGATAGTAGACTCTGAATAAACATATGCGAATTAGTTTGATCAGATATCCATCTTACAGTTTTTACGTAAATCCTCTAAGAAAGATTTCTCAATCAGAATCTTTCAGAAACCTATTCGACCGATGGAAAAAAAATTCTGACATTTTATAAAGCATGCTATGTAATTTAAATGATATTATATGATAGAAGTTAGACATTACGTCTAATCCGGATTGAATTAACTATCATTGAGTGTTAAGAAATGTCCTAGACCTGTCAAAGTATTAATCGTATAACATCATAATCCAATTCATCCGATCTTCCCCAACCTGTAGACTTACCACAATCTTTCATTCTGTCATTTTCGCTTACTTAGGGGTTTTTATTTTACCACATTTTAACCGCGGTCTGCACCACATTTGACCAGAGAACACACCTAACAACGCATCCCAACTCAGTATCGATAACCATTTGTACATGGTGACTAGTCACTATCTAATGATTTTTGGGCGTGGGGTAACAATTCAATCGTTCAATAAAGATTAGCATTTTAGAATGTATCGCAGTTTGAAATTTTATACTATCAAGATCTGGAACCTCAAACATTCCATCTCTAAACCATTTTGATTTCGTTCAAGGAACCAAAGGGTTTATCATTATATCGATTTCCGATTTTGCATAACTTGCATATCAAACATATCATATCTTATATAAATTACATGTGTGCTTCATTAGATATGCTACATATCATATGTAATACATAACTATATGTAAGTTATATGTAAGATGAATCTGATATGTATTTTCCACCTCATTTGAGTCATTCCTAGGCTGATAGCAGACGAAATTTTATGATAATGTTATGTTCTTACATCATAAATTCAAAATGCTAATTCGGAATATATACCGAATAGTACTCATTTGGTGGGCCTAATTGCCTTACTTTTGCACATATACGAAGATGCATCCAAGTCCGAGTTATTGAAATTTTTGTCGATGTTTCTTGTTTTCAAAGATATAGTTTTTGATTTGATTGTTGATTTACGTATCTGGATTTAACAACGATGTATGAGTGGTATGAGTGTTCTTACATAAAATTTGAAAAGGGTCGAAGAGAGGTTCCAATTAGGGGTACTTGTAAGGTAACGATCGGTTAGAAAGTTGAACAACGCGATAACAGAAAATAGAAAATGTTCGAATCAGGTGCGACATTAATCATTGTTTCTTATAGTGCATCTCATAAAAGACGCATCTAAAGACACCCAAACAGCGGAGTTTAGAAAAGGCACTTATTGAACCTAAAAGAAAGTCTTCGGAAGAAGGTCCACTCAACTCTCTAATTTATAATTATAAGAGGATCCGGATTGATCCAAACGGATTAGATTCATGAGGTTTACACCAAGTACACAATCGACTCTTCAAATTGAGCATACTCAATTTAAGCACTCTCTAAATGAAGTGCTATATGTGAAAAGGGCCTTACGATAGGTTCACAAGACATTACACATTATAAATTTTAAGCAGGTGGTATTTAGAGCCAGGTATTTTGAACTAATAATTTATGGTCTTTGACATCAGGTGCACTACCACCAGATTATAAATTATGAGAGGTCACATCCCTTATAATGATCTTGAACTAATTCTTTAGTTTAATTTAAAACTTAAACTCGTCACTTGTGACAATTTCAATGGGATCATTGTCATAAAACTTTCACTTTGGAATTCAGATCGATTTTATCGTAGAAGTCATTAAATAGAAATCTGGCTTGTGATGAAATAAAGTGGGATGCGTCTTCCCGATAGTCGTCTCTTTACTACCCCATGCGGCATTCCGACCATTGAGAAGCGGTCCCTCTTTACAATCAGAATCGTTTTTTATAAGCAATATGTCGGCCACCGATGCCGAAGCTAATCGTAGTAAGCAAAATTAATGTTTTAAAAAGGATTTCAAGTGCACCCCCCTAATATGACGCATATAGCCAATATGAAACGTCTGTTAGCACTTTTCTGTTTATATAAAATTATTTAACTTTGAATCTGTTTGAACTCGAGCTCGTTCAGTGGTTTAACTTAGACCTGGTTTAACTTAAGCGCTCTAGAAATCAGATCATCGTGGAAAAAACCTTTTCCGAAAAAGTTGAATTTAACATGCGCACAATCACTAGGGAAGGAGATTGTATCAAATGATTCAATCACCATCGGATGGAAGTTAAGATCTTCAGCCTGGAATATCGCCTTCCGTTCTGCATAACAACACCGTTCCCATCAAATTATGTATTCAAGCTACTATCGCATGCATAAGAAGACCGATTTTTGAAGAAACAAATTCTAGAATTTCAAATGTGAAGACAGGAAATCAACTGATTAACGTTATTTCATTTTGGGCCTCATTCCTACAATTTTAACACCATGTTACATGTTTTTCGTTTTAAAATTCTCTCACAGACTGTAGTCTCGTTAAATGATTAGCTGTGAGATGCAGTATACATACATTTTGCATGCTCTACCGAACAGGTGTTCGCCGCTCGCACAGTTCGCAATTCGGTTGAAATTTTGGCTCAATGTGGATTTATGAATTTAGAGAATATCACTTGAATGATTTTTAAACTCTTAGCTGTCCCTTTTGATTCTATTTTATTTGCTAAGTGTAAAAAAGACATTTCTGATTAAAGCTGAATGACGATATAAGTCAAGGTTGCCATATTATTATGTATCAATCTGGTTTCAAGACTTCTATGAGGTAGTTTGCGGTTAAAAATCTGTCAATCGTGCGTGTTCTTATCTAGACTTGTTCGGAACGTTTCCTAGAAGATCTACAACTGGCCCGTTCTATCTTGAGTACTAACATTTAACAAAATCCTAATTTTCGTCTAATATTTTTAGGGTTTTCTCTTTAAAAATTAATATTAAGTTTTTGATTTGTATTTAAGCACCTGGCCACGATATTCTAAAGTCGATTTGATCTACCCAGTTAATCTTTGTAAGGTCAGTTTACAAAAATTCTAGGCTATATACCGACGTGAACGTTGTAAAATGCGTTCCAAAACTTTAAGTTTTTAAACTAACATTTCTACTTATATTTACTGGAGCTTTAACAATATCTTTAATTGTATTATCGACGTTGGTAGTCTCGATTATTTCATTATGGATTTCGTCGAATGATGGTTGTTGCACATTTCATAATATAATTCAATAAAGTGACCGCTTTTTATAACGCTAAAAGTGAGAAAAAACCACCGTAACCGCCACATACTAAAAGTATTTCAACCCTTTATAAGTAGAATCATCTGATATTATATCATATGATTCGTACACTAAAAGCACCATTGGATGTCTCAAAAACGTCAAATTGACTATTTAAAATTCTATAAAAAAATGTTGAAGACTATGTTAAGATATCAATGACTGGTTTCAAAGATCAAAATTCTAATTTTTGGATTTTGCAACCGCTAGAAGCTATATAAAACATGATAACCTTCAGCTTATCTTCCTAAATTGA
>SCLD01097516.1:0-11190 GCA_004367895.1 Oikopleura longicauda | reverse complement strand
AAAATTGTTACATTATTGAGTAATACTATGATAACGTAATCCATATCTTGATTCACCATTAAAATTACTGGCAAAGTATTACGTTCTTTCAATAGATACAGCGTCGTATTCATCAGTATAAAAATAGATATAGCACTAAGTTAGATAATCTTGTGTAATACTAGCATGTTGCCATGTTGAAATGTTGCCATTTCACTTTTTTTTCTAATAGGAAATTATTATATAAATTCTCAGTGATAATATATAAATTGGTACTAGTGATCATTATCATAAATTCTCGAGGTGATTAATGTAGTTTTTTCGAGTGGTTAATGTAGTTTAGGTACAGCGGTACGCATAGCTACCAGGCGTGGCTTTTAATGTCTAAGGACATATTTTAGGACATGAAGTTTGCATAATATGTTTGGCAAATTATTGAGTATTGGCAATTCTGTATTGTTGATAAAAATTCTACCTCTTTCATAATAAAAACTAGTAAGGCATGAAATTCTCGTGAGACTTATTGCATGAATGATTGAAAAACTGCATAAAAATAGCGAAACTACACGACTTAATCGCCTTCTTCGGCATCCATACCGTATGGACCACCCCTTACCACCCCCGGACTTTGCCAAAATCAGCTTAAAGTCAGGGTGTCTACATCCGCCTCCCTACCAAATACCAAAAGCGTGACCAACCCAAGCGTTTTCACCAGAGAGCGAACCTTACTTTTTCTCGACTTACGATTTGTGCTGTTTGTGCAGCACCTGGGCTACTTTGAAAGGTCTGTGGTAGTGTAGCTGAGTTAATTGAGTTAGAAGATGGTATTTTCTCTGCTTCGGTTGCTTCATTTGGCGATTTTGAATTTTCACTGCCATTTGACTGTGGTCGATTAGTAGTTATATGATTGACTGAATCATAACGTTGAATTTGTTCGATGAAACTGAGAAAAATGAGTTTCTTGAAATTGATAGACTTACCTAAATTATTTGAAAAGGATGAAAAATGAGTTTGGGGATTTGATCCAGCACCATCCAGACGGTCCAAATCTTCTAGGCCTGCGACAATTTGATCACGTGATAGGCCAGAACCTCGTAGGCGTTGTAGTAACCAAATTTGTTCCACCGTGAATCGGAAGTCGCGATTTGATGACATGACCTGAATGAATAGCATAAGGGTAAGATCTGATTGGAAAACGCAAAATATTATCTCAATCATTACTTGATCGATATTTGACCTTGAACTCCAGCGAAGAGGTCAAATATTTCAATAAAGTAATGATTAGGAGATTTAATCTAACGAATTCAGAGTTCCTTTTGGTTCGCACTCACACGAGAGCGAGACATTCGCGGCGTAATTGGGATAAACCGATTTGAAAGGTCATTTGAGGTCAACCCATTTAGTAAATAGCCATTTGTGCCATTTTGGTCACTGTCATTTTGATCACAGTGACCATTATCACGGCCATTATTGCGCTCCCCGGAATTGGAAAATGATGAGTTATCCCTCGAGTTAGAATTCGAATTCCGTTCATTTCTCACATATCGATTAGTCAAATCATTCTGTAATGAAATTGCATGCAATTTCAAAAAATCTATTATGATGGTCTTCACCCACGCTTTCAAGGCCAAAACGCCTTCATATTAAAGTTGGTAAGACCAAACCTATCACACGTGGTTGATGAACTTTATAATTATTTTCATTTGGGGACTCAGAAAACTGTCCAGAATCCCCTGAATCTCCTTGGTCATTCTGCTCGCAGTTATTTGGTAGATCGCAATCATCCATATTTTAAAATATGTTTAGTGTTCGGGCAGTGTTTGGTAGTCTTTATCAAGAGTTTCACTTTAGTTCCACGTTATTATATTCAACCTACAATGAGCCCGAGTGGATATCGTGATGGTACCATAGTGCGGATATTATACCACCGGGTGAAACGGTGATTTCGTGACCACTTGGTGGTACCAAAGGGTGATTTTTGTACCGAACTATGATACTTGTAACTTAATGTGGTACTGTGACTTAATATTTTTTTTCGTTTTTGGGTGATGTACTCCGTTCTTATTACTCAAACAATCCTTATTCCAAATGATCGGGTACCACGTATGTCTCTTTTATGGGCTTTTTGGTGTCTCTTTAAGGACCTCAAGTGGTCAGTTTGATTATAAGATCATACTGTCGCAAAAAACGTTTGTAGAGATGGCAATTAATAGGTAAGTTTTGGAATGTTTTAAATCATTGAACACGGGCTAAGATCTAGCGACATTTTCATTAATTCGAGGCACTCTACCTAGCTACATAGGTCCTAGCGACATCTTTCAATCTTATATAGAATATAATATATACATGAACAGAATGATTATATGTTGCCAGGTTGCATTCTCTAGCTTTTTATGCGAGTTATAACGGAACACTAGGTTCGGAATCTAGGATTTGTCAATTTCAAGAATCTAGGATTCACAATTTCAAGAGTCATGTAATCATAACTGCAATTTTCGAAGCAGATTCTAAGCCCAAGATTTAAATGCCCAAAAGTTCAAAGGATTATTAACTGAATGCTTTCAAAATCTATTTCGGGAATAACTGAAGACCTAAGATAAAACCGGTGATTAACCGCTACCATGATGTCATAATTCAAGCAGCTGCCTTGCTAACTTAGGTCTAAATATTAAAAAAAATATTTACATTTTTAAAAAATATGACAGTGTTTTGTGTAAAAAGGGTTGATCACCCTGACCAATGTCACTTTTGATTCAATACCCGATAAAATATAGATATAGTATTAGAAATTCATAAATAATTTTGAGGAAAAATGCTTAAAGTAAATGCTTGTTATGTATTTGATTTTTGCCGCATCATGCACACGCTAGGATATAATGATTTACATGTCGCAATGATAGAATATTCACAATTCTCACTTATCATTGCAATATAATAATTGACTCTTGTTAACGCAAAAAGTTCCCTATTTACGAAATAGATTGAGAAATAGCGTTTCGGTAGAGTTAATTTTTATTCAATACTGAGATTGAGGCACCATCAAAAGTTATGAAAGCTAACGGATGAAGAAATTACTTTTTATCAGTTCCCTACCATCAAAATAAATCAAAATAATCCAAGCTTACCAAACTACTTCGGGCATTTATCAATATGGACCCTAGCCTATAGAGTTTCTCTATGGGGTTGGCATACTTTCGTTACTAGATTTACTAAAATGTCATCATTTAAGTTCATTATATATATTTATATAATAATTTTTAATAATTGTAGTTAGTTTCACACATGATCACCGATCCATATCCGATCAATTTTGCTTCAAGTAATGTCCTACAGTCTAAAAACCTCACCCCACCCCAATTTGACTCAGCTGACCAAACCAATCGAGATCTGGGCGATTTTAAAATCTTAAGAAATTTGGAATCGATAAATAGACTATGAGCCTAATAAGGCACTTAGTATGAGGGTAATACCTTGAATTTTTAATGATTTATACACACCCAATTATCAGAAGCATTTACCAGCCGGTTATTTAAATATTGAATGAATTGCAATTAAATTTAATATTGATAGATTAATTACAAAATTAATTTAATTATGGAAAGAGGCTTGTTCTCTGTGGTCATTACTGACCATGACAAATCCTTATCCTTCGGTTACCACCAATTTTTTAAATCACTGAGCCTAAAATAGTACCACCTAACACCCCATGACTAGCAAAATAAATTCGTTTTGTGATTAATAAACGGTTCGAAACCGCATCGGATTTTTAAATCACCAATGTTGGATTAACGGATACCCTATCTTTAATCTCTGACCTCTTCCAGTGCCGCATTACCTCATATGGCCAGTTTATGCAGGAATAGTCACAATCAACAAAAAATAACCATTAATAAAACCTGAGAATGATAAAACAGCTGATGTAGAGCTCTCAAATTGAGCATTTTGCCTCTCATGGGATAATTTCTGACTTCAAAATCCTAGTATCTTAGCCTTAAATATCACTTTTGACTTTCAAATTAATTATGAGCCCTTATATCAAAATGATACTAATATATATTATACATATTATATGATATTTTAATGGGTTATCCGATATAACAATTTTGCAAAGAGGCATTTGGAACTCGGGAATATGTCAGTCCAAATTATTATACTACAGTGAATGTCCAGTGGAACTGATTAAAGGCGGTAAATTACAAATAAGTATTCTTTTAAGATCTCGAAATCGTTTCTAACCCATTAGACCCGTTTGGAATCGATATCGGTCTCCCGCTGAGATTGTTC
Source organism: Oikopleura longicauda (assembly GCA_004367895.1). Lineage (NCBI taxonomy): Eukaryota > Metazoa > Chordata > Appendicularia > Copelata > Oikopleuridae > Oikopleura > Oikopleura longicauda. The sequence goes on along the minus strand of SCLD01097516.1, from coordinate 6,927 downwards.
TATTTGAGATGTTCTAACTGCATGTCTTGAGACTTGGACTGAACTTGAGAAATGGACATGAGATACCCTGCTGGGATTATAATAAAATTTAGATCAAGTCAAAGCACTTCACTTTCATCACAGCAGGGAATTTCGAACATGATACACTGCAGGTTGACCATCCAATAAATGGATTTTCTAATGGTCTTATTATCACTATACATACTAAATGACTTGATTTAGTTAAATAATGAATTAAGTTCATACATAGTATATTTACGTCATTATAATTATAAGTGGTGGTTATATAATATGGCCCTAATGTCCTCTCAATATGGTGGTCAAAGGGGGGCAATGTTGTTCGTAATTTTGGCGACTAGACTTGAATGTTTCAGGATGACGGTGATAAAATTTCGACGGTCTTATCATTTTGCTGCGGAGGTGAAATTATTATAAATCCGTGATAAGATTAGCAAAACCTCCTGCAATTATGTCCTTTGTATCCTTAATTATTTCCCACTTGATATCCTTACAAATATTCGACTTATCTTGAAAAAGTAGAAGCTTTTTACGACTTCCGGGGCAATACAATAACGTCCACATTGTGGACTCAACAAGCTATCGAAATAAAGTTCGCGTCTGGTAAATGCTCTGTTTTTGGTGCTAATCATAAAAGGATGTTCGGCATTTATGAAACGATTTTCGTTCTACTTGAGAAGAAAATTCAGGCTACTTCAGCATACGATGATGAAACTTCCGCTTAAAAAGTAATAACCATTGTGCATTAATAACCCCAAGCTTGGAACGATTTAGGCTACCATTAAAAAAAATTCATAAAACAGACTAAACTTTAACGCATTCGTCCGTTAAGAATGAGCATTTGGGGGCCTTATGGTCATTCATCCCTTATGGTGATATTTAGGAGTTATGGTCCCTAATGATGATATTATCAACACACTGATAAATCTTATTTTGAACATATGAGAATTATTATATGTGATATATAAGCATAATTCATATGCGTTGAACCATATGAACAAAAAAGATGGTTTCTCAAAGGCTATTAGTGTCCTTATGTATTGAATTAGGCTGTTAATATTGCAATATGTCTTTTTCTCTAATATTGCCAAAGTAAGAAATTAAATTTTCATAATTTCTGATTAAAATATAAAATTCAGTTAGTTTCTTAGTGAATCAATTATCGTACGACTTCATTCGAATATCCTATTTGAGTCACATGATTATCCTCAACCTTATCTTCGTTTGGTAATGGTTTGGGACTAGTGAGTACCTGCATTGCAGGTCACACAAAAAATGGTATGGTCTGATTCTGGGTAGAGTCTTGGACTTAGGTTCAGAGTCTAAAAACTTTGGACAGCATTATGATGTTGTCACTTTTGAAATTCAAATTCCAGATTGTCATTATAAGAGCCGGAAGATGATCAAAAGTCAGCCTACTATACAGTTATTTGAAGTCAAAACCAATGTTGGCAATTTTTGGCGGTATTTTGTCATTTTTTGGCGATTTATTGGGCCAAATATTAGGCAATTATCTCACTTATTGAGGGGACTATTGATAGTTAGAATCATAAAGTCTGTTAGAGATCTTGGAATAGGCCATGAAGAGAAACGAATTTTTCATTTTGACCTTGACCAAAAAAGTCTGAAACATGGTCATCAGACCGCCACTGAAAACGGACCAAATAAAAGTCACGTGATCATAAAAATGTGTGATTTCAAATAAGATATTTGTCTATCATCATTGATCAAGACGCTGTAATCAACTTAACAACTTCAGACAATACTTTTAATACACGGTAATGATTAAATTTGACTCACGAATGTATATTATCGTCATAACTTATGACTCATAAGTATTGGTAAAAATTGATAAAAAGGGTACGATCATTTAATCCAACCCAACTTTTACCTGCCCAAACCGAGTGAAAAATTCCTTGAATATACATTTTAATATATTTGAGGAAATTAATAAGAATTATCATAAATATCCGGTTTATAAGAAATAATATCATCGTTCGGAAATATTAAAATAATATAAAATATACATGAACGTTTATTTTTTTAGGCATTTTTTATTTTAACCACTTACTTAATAAGATTTGACCCCGGGTTGGCCGCAAATGACCGTAAGGGACCAGTGGATTGAGAGACTTAACCAGTAGACACGAGAATTAACCCTATCAGAATATTATAAGAATTGAATCAATTTATCACTCGTTTGACAGAGTCAAATTAGCCACGAATAAAGCTATCCTTAATCCTTTGGCAAGATCATGTTTAAACACAAGATTCCGCCCACGCTGAGAAGAAATCCGTGTAGCTTCACCCCATAATTATGACGTCATTGAAAAAATTTACTTCCTTTTGGTTGCTGAAACGATGAGATTTCGTCTGAACGAATTGAAAACTAATTTTGATCAAACATTAATTATTAATTTAAGCTGATTGACTCCGGTTCACGTTAATAAAACGGTCACGTGCTCTGAATAGATGAAAATTTGATATTCCCAGCGATTTTATAATAACTAGATCCGGAAACATGCGATTATTTCTTCAATTCGACGGCTAGCCCTATGAAATCCCTTGCTGAAGGTATCATTTGCTGTGCCTTGGGCATTCGCCCCACAGGAAAATGCGTAGGTTTTAAATTTTACGCAGTTCAATTCAGTCATTTACATACAATCAACATATGAGAATAACCGGCCATCCTAATTCCTAGAAACCCTCTTCAACTAAATATTCTCAAAAATGACCAATAACTTCAATTTTTCAATGATAAAATCTTATACCTGTTGGAACATTTGCGTTTGCCACCATGATCGGAGAGTATTATTTGCATCTAATGGATTCATCAAACCAGAAAGTCGTTCTCTGACGTTATGCAAGTCCACACCTCCGATATGATGAGTGTCAGGCCGAAGCCTTTTAAGATTTGGTTTTGAAGACGAAATCGCGAAAATTTCGTAAATTCGAAATGTGAATTTTTAAGAATTCGTATGTTCTTCAAGGGATGATCAAAATGAACTGTTTTAGGTCAAATAAGAAACTAACTTTATATTTCATTTTGACCTTTTATTTGCGAAATCACCCTTCCTAAAGTTTTGCGTGACCTTTAATGACCTGATAGGGACTTTTTTCTGTATTGTATTTAAAAAAGCAATAATAATATAAATCTCTATATCGGGATCTGTAAGTGTGACTTATTCTTGTATCAATATCAGAATTGATAAATTCGCCCTCGGGGTGCCTCTGGGGTCGGATGTCTCTTTTTGCCTCTTCTCCCCGTTCTCATTCTCACATTTACCTGGTTTCACTCTGTCCAATCCGCCCTCTTGCGCCCCAATTTCTATTCTCCAAAAAAGTGTTTCAGTGGTCGCCGATTATTTTTTTTGGATTAACAAAATAATTCACTCTCTGGCTCTCTTATAATAGAACCATGGAAAACTATTTTATCCAATCAAAAATCAGGATTCTCTGACGTTTTACTTTCATTATATTGACAGTGGTTATGAAACCACTGGTCCCTCATAGATGGCATTTCGGAGTAAATTAATATTACTCGTAATAGTAAATCAATTATGGATCTAATCTGTTTATTGGACTCTACTCCATGTTTATTACGACTCACGGTCAAAATCACATTCTCACCAGAAATCTTCTCTCTGAACTAACCAAAATTGTGCTTATTACAAGTATATGACCACCAAATAAGCAAAACTGTTACCGAAGTTCCTTCATGTAAGACACAATTGAGCGCTTGATGGCCCCTTTCATTCAAATTTATTGACGGAACTTTTTTTACTAAATTCTAAACCCGCTTGGACCCATCGGACAGCACACGTCCGTGGTCTTAGATTAAGTACCAAATAACAAACGGTTTAACTAGTGCTTTCAATGTTATCAGTAAGAAGTGATGATTATGTATTAGAACCGATCGAAACCGAATAAGAATATGTTCCGTTTTATTTTTTCTTTCTTGGATTCATATTATGGTCTCATTAGCAATAATATCCGACATCTGCCAAATAAAATTTTCAAAAATGGGAATTATAATAACACCTTTTATGGTGGTAGGAAATATGGAATTACTTCCTATTGGTATATCCGTCTTCTTTTTGTATCTTTATCATTAAACATGGTTCTTTTTTCGGTATATTAATCATTTTATATTCAAGGTATTTAATGAACCCAACGTCAGAAGCATTAAAACGTTATACATCATGTCACATGATTCATGTGAGTACGCTTGCTCTTCGAACCGACCGTTCAAGATGCAAGAGCACTGATTATCGAAGAAGCCATTACTCCTGAAACACATGCTATCAATGAGTGCAATCAGTACACTAATGGCGTGTAATCCTAAGTTGCGTGTCTAAGTCTTAGTGACATACAGTCTGGTATACAGTCTTGTTTTTAGAAATAATAATGATTCGGATTCTAGGATATGAATGAGGAACTTTAGTACCGTTTTATAATACCGAATTATTTTTCCGTCAAGGGTTTGATGTTTATGCCATATTTTTGCACAGTGTATACCAACGTTTCGACACAAATATCACTATAGCCGAAATAGTGACATGGCACAAATTAGAGTGGAACACCCGGTATTGAACTTGCACACATTGGAGACCAAGTGTTTCACTTCAATGGGTCCAAGTTCAAAACTGGCCATTCAACTCTGATGTGTGATCGCCCATAGACCGTTTTTGAAAAAATAATCGCATGACAATATCGCATGGTAATATATGCTTGATAGAAGGTGTGAATCAAAATACTTAATTTGCAAGTTTGACCATTTCAAATCGAAGTAAGATCGAGAATTAGAAAAAAATCGATCTGTAATCCGAATTAGATTTTGATATACATCCGATACTTATTCTTATAGGCGGAAAATTGAAATTATATTTACACTTAGGATCGCAATTTCGATTTTGTATTACCGATTAGGTAATTCAAAATTCATCCCTTTCTAGACATGTCCGTTGAAATCGGGCCATCGAATTAAACTAAGCCTACTACCCTCAATCTCATGATCAGACTTCTTCTATGATCTATTGCAATAAAGATAAGAGTCAATCTTATCAGTCTGTCTGTAAAAATAAGTGTTAAAAATCAAATATGCAAGTGTTAGAAAACGCTTATCGATCATACGGTAGTTAACTCGGTGGATGATAAAGTCTCTAGTCGGCGATTTAGAGTCAGACTTTGAGAAAAATGGTTGTAAGTCGTCATTTTAGACACATCATACTTCCTCAGTACTGATTGACTAGTAAAGCGTTCCCAGATTAGAGTCTTGAATACTCAGGATAATGATGATATTGAAATTAATAGCTTAAATAAAAATTTCTACCTATTGAAAGCGAAAATGCTTTTTAGACTTGCTCAAATTGTCTCGATTGGGGGACCAGTGAGTTTTTTTTCGATGCGTTTAAACCAGTTAAAATGTGGATTTTTCGAAAATCGGATCTATAATTTTGTTTATTTATCATAACATTAAAATTAAGTGACCACAGGCTAGGAGTCTAACAATTCAGCCTCAAAGTCTACGCTTAAGCATCCAATGAGACATTTTTTATATCTGATGATGTTTCTTGGTATTTCTGAACAGATACAATAATATATGTAACTAAAAAGCGACGGAATTATTTTCACAATAATTTATAGCAGTTTTACAGCAATTTTTCTTATATGTTATTATTAAGGGTGGCTTAGCAAGTGATAAACAGATTTCCGGCCTTAATATTTCAGTTCCGAGATTAATCGGACCACTGGATCAAATCACTCATGAAAAGCATGCGACAACCAATCTATAAATAATAAATAAAATGTTATAAATCTATAGAATGGTAAAATATATCAAAATAGAACAAATAAGATAAATTAGATTATATTATTTATTTAAGATAAACCGAAATATTATTGCTATAAAAATGATTTGCAGACATTTACGAAAAGAATGCATCGATTTAAAATAACTCACGATAAATTCGTAATTGTCAGCTTCCGTTTGAACAACTTCCGGTTGACCAACTTCCGATTGAAAAATTTCCGGTAGGTATAGGATTCCTATAATAGGGACCCTGGTGAAATCATTTGGTGAATCACTTGGGTTTTCCCTACAGATGTAGCCGAGTAAAAAAAACACAAATAATATAAACGTTGTTTATAAGTGGGGCACATTTGAGTGATTAACTTGCAAACATTTCACTTGTAGTCAAAAACCAAAAAATGTGTCAATCTTGGCCGGAAATTTCCAAAAAAAGTTTTGGCCGAAAAAATCACATTTTAGCATTTCGAGAACATTTCCGAGAAATTTTATAAAATGTGTCAATCATTGGCCGACCACAGTACTTTTTGAGGCGTATGCATGTAGTTTTACTACTCTTTCTTTGCATTTGAAATTCTTGATACCATAAGTGGGAAAATATGCCCGTATGTGCCATAAAACTTTTTGCAAGTTAAACATTATTAAAAGAGATTAAATAAGATTTTTATACAAAGATATCAAACAAATATGAATGTTGTAAAAGACCCGACATCATGATTCGCAATATTTATGTGAATTTTGAATCGAATTTCGATTATAGAAATTATTTTTATATATTTGAAAAGATATAATGAATTTTTCACTATATTTATTTTAATAACACAGTGAAATAAGTACACACTAACAAATCCTATAAACTTTCGAAAGTACTAGCTTATTGAAAATTATATTTTGAAAAATTATAATCGAAGGGATTGCGTCGGATAAAACCCGATTTTGACTCATTTTTGATGTCGTAGAATCGAGCTGAGCGAATTTGAAGGACCAAAGTTAGGGTGTCTGAAGATGAAAGGTTGAAGTTCGAGTTCAAACTAAAATTAAAAAAGCCCCACGCTTACTAGGATTTGATTTTAAGTAGGATTACGAGTTTATTTAGACTG
>SCLD01097505.1:0-11198 GCA_004367895.1 Oikopleura longicauda | reverse complement strand
GTGATCAGTCTTGTTGCACAGTGATGCATTGATATAATGCACGGCATAATTTATGCCGCATAGATGACAGTCACAAAAGTGGCAATCGTGAAGCAATTTTTTCCATATTTGTGAAAGTCTGAGTATCCTTAAAACAATCCATTGCCTATTATTTTTATTTGCACAAATAATTTCGTAATAAAAATAAACTTACGACGGACTGCCATTGGGGTTCATGTTTTTCGGTTAGACTTCGCAATCGCTAAAAATATAAAACAAATGCAAAAAACGATATTTTTGCTGTCTTTAAGTGGCTTTGGGCACAACAATTATCCCTTTCTTTTCTTAGTTCATCAAGCAAAAACTTTGCCAAACGCCCAGTGAAAATAATATGTTTTTTAAACTCTTTCTCTTCACTATTTCGAATATATTTTTCAGTCAAGTCGACAATCATTGGATTCACATCAGCCTTAAAAGTTACTCTGTTCTAGAAACTTTACCTTGACGTACCTTCGTGGGCGAAAAATGTCCAACAAATTCTAGGAATAGTTCACCTTGAGTTGCCATTTTATTGAATAAAATCTAAAAGTATGCAGAAAGACTATTTCAAATATTGACTATTTTATCATACGTAAAACTAACACGCCATGAACGCCTCATTATCTTGGACATGACATTTTTTATGAACGTAATTTATTTTCAATTCGAGTACTGATTTATATGCAATTGTCATCGTATTATAAATTAAATAAAGATACGATATTGAAAATACGAAAATAGTTCGACTTAAAAAAAGCTTAATCTTATTCAACGCATCACAGTGTTTGAAAAATTATCGATACTGCTTTCTAGAATATTTTTTAACTCTCAAGTGCAGGGCTCCTAAATACGATTTGGTCGTACTTGGTCGTACTGAATACAAGGTCGTACTAGTCAGTACGAGGTACGACCATTTTACTCGATCGAGGAATAAACGCCATAATTTCATATCTTCGGCTTTAGTATCTTCGGTCAGAACTTTATGAAAAATCACTTTAATAATTTGCGAGTTGTACTGAAGAAAACACAATCTTGGTAATCCTAATGAACGGAACTTCTCTTGAAGCAGTTATGCTGAAATAAATTGAATATTGGATCTTAAGTGGCACAGGAAAGGGTTCTACAGCTGATATATATTTTCTTCAAGTGATTTCCAAGAAATCCTTTTTAGTTTGTAAACCCTATTTCAGGATAAAAAGATGCCTCAGGAGAATGCAAAAAAGACCGCCATACAAGCCTCAGGACGGATACGTCAACCTTTTGGCTTGTATGGCGGTATTTTTTGCATTCTTTTTCGCAATTGAATAATGCATCAAATTATCAGAAAGAAGTCGCTACGCAACTAGAACCCAAACGTCATTAAGTTTGAATAAAATCATTCATTGTTCGTCTGCTGTACATCCCATCAAATACCAACTGGAAGTGCCTAATCTGCAGATTCAAATAAATAAAAAGGCCGAATTCGGTGAAAACCATTTGAAAGGATTTATTTGTACAGGTTCCTTATAATTCCATAAGGGTTGATTGGTCAAAAATGTATTTACATATAGAATAACAGCATTATTGCTTAGCAGAACAGTTTATGCCGGCACAATCGGCTATATCTGCTCCTAACACGTTCATTTCTCCACAAAATTTTAAATGCTTGTCGTTTAACCATTGCTGTATTCGAATTATCTTTTATAATTGATATAAGTTCGCTTCTTTTAGTTGGCATTTGATCTTGCTCTGATATATAACGACATGAAACACCTAAAATCAGCAATAGCAAGAACTTCATTGTTTTAAATCGAATTTAATTTGAAATATTTTGATTAAAAGGTGTATTCTAAGACAACATTATCTTTTATATATACGTCCTTAAAGTTGATCTAATGAATCAGGACATTTATATCAATAATTGATATTCTCCAGGACATTGGATGCTGACGTGAAATTCGTTTTGACGCCAAATAGTTTTTTCAAGGCACTTTTGAATGTACAGTCCCAGATATATCGAATGTGAGGGTGTTTAAATAAAAGGAATAATGTCTAGTTAGTCTTCTCCAATATTGGTTTTCTGGTTTCAATAATCATCAAACCCATTTATTCTCAAGAGACTGGTGATTCAAACGAAATAACTTCGTTCACGATATTTATTCAAAAGTCTTGACTAGATAGTGTTATAAGTTCGAAGAGATTCAGTATTAAAATTTTCATTTTCGTTTGATCGTTGAACGACTGGTTGCGATGAAAGTTCCCTTGTTTTGATTTTGTTGTTCTGAAATATGAAGTTCATTTCGCCAAGAGTATCTTGTTCCTCGTACTCGTCAGCAGTAGTTGGTGTAGCTGGTATCCAGCGGTTTGGTGACTGGTACAATGGCTTATTTCAACACTAATTCCTAGATTGTCGGAAATTTTGGAATTTTTGAAAAAGTTTTTTACTGTCGTCTAGAGCATCAAAAATGATGAATACTAGTTCAAAAAAAATTGTCCAGCTGGTTCTAGAGCCGAGAAATCGACGAAAATGTTCCGAAAAATCACAAATTTTCGACATGGGAACCAGCTGGACAATTTTTTTTTTGAACTAGTATTCATCATTTTTGATGCTCTAGACGACAGTAAAAAAATTTTCAAAAATTCCAAAATTTCCGACAATCTAGGAATTAGTGTTGAAATAAGCCAATGGTGGACTGTGTTGTGTTTGATTTTGATCGCCTTTGTTTAGATACTCTTCTTTCAATGCATTATCTGAATTCTGAGAAGTGAAATTCAATGATTTTTGATAGAACAGTAATTGTGCTTGTTGACCCTTCATACGTTTTAGGATTATTTATGCTACATATAAACTAATCAAAACGCTGCAGCGGGCTGTAAAGGTGATGTCATCAGCTTGGAAATGTGTTCAAAATGAACAAAATAATTAGTACTTTCCTTGGCTGAATGATCTCACATATCCAACCATAATATATCCCTCTGATATTCGTCGATTTTTTGGATTATTTTGTTCGTTATTTTCGTTCTAAATGGTAGGTAAGTCTTTTGCGAGCTGTTGTATTATCAGGAAAAATGAATTTGACCAAATTTGTACCAAATTTGGTATTAAATACATCACCTTTTTTGCCATAGATCGAGTGGTTATTCCCATTTTCGCTGGTATGGTTATTTTAATAAAAACGCTTCAATTAGCTGATGAAATCTAGAAATGATTGTTTTCCTTCAACCATTCTGATCAGCCATGTTTGCGAATTTATTCCCCCAGAAAAGAGAAATCCCCCAGACTGACCCAGTTCTAGTCAAGAATTATATTATTTAATGAAAATATTTTAACTGCACAATGGCACCAGGAAATTGTTGGCCCAAAAAAGGTAATTTGTATAAAAGATTGTTGTAATTTCACGCCACTTTTTCTTTTTTTAATGCCTTACATTTTGAAACCATTTATTCCAGGATAATTTTTAGAGACCAACTACAAAATGGTTCAAACCAAGAGAGTACAGGAAAATCGACAAGGATAAGGTTAATAAATTGAACGTAACAATTGCATTTGTTATGAAGGTGTTGGACGGGGCCCTAATATACCAGCCTAAGACTATGAAAATTTCTTATGACTTTACCAATTGGTTCAACTTTCGGTTTATATGATATAAATTATATCTCCGTTTATGTTTCGGCTGATGGAAACTAAGCTTTTATTTTGTCTAAGGACAGTCCTCGTCCCGTCATTATTTCGTCCTCAATCGATCCTAGTCCTCAATTGGTTCCATCCCCAATCGGTCCTCAGCATACCTGGACTTGAATCAAGCCGTCCCGGTCCTAAGCCGTCCTGAGGACAGATTGCGACAATAATCGACCCACTGCCACTGGACTCGGACTGTCCCCTAGTAAAGACAAACATAATGACCAAATTATAATTTATAATGCATAGCGTGTAAAAATTCTTAATTGTTTTATTATACAGCAAAGTCATGATTACACAAATCATTAGAAGAATACCATATTGATCTAAAAACAAGGCGAAAATCCTATGAAAAAAATCAAGGCGGAAGCTCCTGAGGACCGGAATTCGGAGAAACCAAGTATTGTCAATTGTATGGGGTAAGTATCGTGAATGTACATCAGCATGTCAACATCATTTTTGATATTTCATTACTCATTTGCTTTATTGCCTTAGGTCATGGAAGCTTACGAAATTGCAGCAAGCAATCTGAGTATGGTCCTATTAATATATTGTGACTGATCAACCGTGCGGAGAGAAATTGAATTCCAATGTAGTTGATAAGACATGATAAAATGATGTAATTCAAAAAATCATGATGTGTGAGATGGTAAAAAGTGATTTGTTCTGAGTGTAAAGTTGTTTGATTATTACACATTTTTGAGCACACATTTGAGAATTTTCTGGAAAAAAGTTCTACATCATACTTGACTGAATATGAGTCTCCTCTAGACTCCTCTCCAGGTTCAAAACTAAAACGAAAATATTTTATTCGTATCAAATATTGAAGAGACAAATATTTTCGAATATTTATTGAAATTTTGTGCCCAAGGATGACATATATATATTTTTGACATTTTAATGGGGGTGTGTTCCAGAAAGTTATCGATTAATCTCAAACTTGGGTTATGTCAATGATTTGGGATCGTTCCATTCAACCAACAAAGAGATTTTTTTTCTTGCATGAAAAAAATTAATAATCTGGGTTTGGTTGGTGCCCTATAAATTTTAGAAATTTATTAACAAACGTTTCGCCTGTGATATTAGCCACTTTAGAGATAGTCCCATTCCGAAACAAGTCAGATTAAACTAAATAAAAGCCCGGTAGTGTTCTTTTGTCCGGTTTATAAAAGAGAGAAGCTGTCATATCGGATCTATGTGTCTGGAATACGCATCTCAATAATTTTTGTATCAGACTTATTATATCTGACCTGGGGTGTCTGAGTAAAAAAGAGATCAAACGAGTGGGCTAAAGTGAGCAACCCCACCTACTGAAATTCAATCTTCTAAACGCAAAAAATGGCAAACGGTTATCGATAAGAGAAAATGCTTTTCCGAATCTCATCAAAATTTTTCTTTCAATTTTTATTTTCAGAATGTCCGCCGGAGACGCTAAAATTGGCCACCCAGCCCCAGCCTTCAACTGCCAAGCTTTGGTCAATGGCGAATTCAAAAATGTCAGCCTTGAGTAAGTTGAAAATCGTCAATAAAAACCGTATTTTTTTTTAATTTTGACGTAATCGTGCGAACAAAAATTTATATCGCCACATTTAGTCAATTCAAGGGCAAATATGTTGTTCTCTTCTTCTACCCACTTGACTTCACTTTCGTCTGCCCAACTGAAATAATTGCCTTTTCTGAAGCCGCTGCCCAATTCAAGAAAATTAATTGTGAAGTGATTGCCGCTTCAACAGGTTTACACAGACAGAAAACAAGGCGGTTTGGGCGAGATGAAAATTCCAATTTTGGCTGATACTAACCACGCCGTTTCAAAAGCCTATGGATGCCTCAAAGAAGATGAAGGCATTGCTTTCCGTGGTCTTTATATTATTGATGCAAAAGGTAACCTTGTGTAACTTGTTTTTTGCACCGTATTAATGGGCTTATTCAACGAATTGCATTTTTAGGCCTGGGTAGTCTTACCATGAATAGTATTCGTAAGTGACGAATCGTAACTATCTAAACGTTTAGGTGTTCTTCGTCAAATCACAATCAATGATCTACCAGTTGGTCGATCTGTTGAAGAAACACTTCGATTGGTCCAAGCTTTTCAATTCGTTGATGAAAATGGAGAAGTTTGTCCAGCTGGATGGAAGCCAGGCAAGGACACAATGAAGGCTGATCCAAAGGGATCAAAAGAATATTTCTCAAAGCAATAAGGGATTTAAATGACTGAAATACTTTGATTACTGACACATTTGAGGGCACAAGCCCAAGGTCAATGATTATCTCGCTCAAAATGTTCAAAAAACGTACTGACGCTGAATTCCTAATTCATGGCCATAATAATAAATTTGATGTCATAAAAATCTACAAATTTCTCATTTATTCATTTACAAACAGCAAGGTTATGATGGCGGACGTAAAAATTCGACAAAATTTTAGACGCATAATGGAACAGAAAAATCAAATACAAAAATCAAATTAGATTAGTTTTTTATCAATGACTGACTCGCGTGCTAACCTCAAATTCTTCTGCCATAGCTTCCTTATCCGAATATAAAGCTGATTAATTTTTATATGTTTTACCAGACGTTTATAGCACTACTGAAAGTATGAACATCGTTCACTGAAGGCTATTCAAAGAAGTTACTTCCTTGATAATCGACAATTTCTCCAAAAAACTATCTGCAGTAAGGGGAGACCTTCCAGTGTATGTTGCCTCGAAGTGAAAATAGGTAATTTCGTGGCGAAATCACTCGTCAAGAAATCCACTTGCATCATTCTCAGAAGATTCATCAATGAAAAGCTTCTAGTTTCTAATTGGCTAAAAAAGTATTCGATGTTGATTGGTTGAAAAGCGATCGGCTTCAAACGTTCGCCTACGCCTAAACAAAGTTTTCTAATACAGAGAAGAATAGTGAATGCAATAATTTTGAAGAGAAAAGAGTTTTGGAAATGTTTTGAAAATGAATGATTCGACATCAGCACAGCTGTTTGATCACGGGGCATTTTTTATTCTTCTTGATTTTGAACCGGGTGGTGAATTTGGTATCGATTGGAATTCATGGACCACAGATGAAAAGTTCAAAGGGGTCAAACTCATCCCTCCGGGTGTGCATTTTATTTATTACTGGTAAGTTATCACGTGGATATTGTCAATGTCCGATTCGGTTTATTCAATTTGGCCTTCAATGATTCAATATTTACCCAGCTGGGTACTTGCAATTCTAAACAGTTAACTTACTTGATTGGCTATCAATTGAGAGATACTCACCATAGGACCAAGAATGACTAGATAGTAGTTCAAAATTTATTTTGCTTGATTCACCGGAAATTTTAATTTTCTTTGACAACTTTATCGGGCTTTTATAACTGTAACTTTACTCAATGTATTTGTTTCATTTATTTCAAGCCCTCACTTGTCCAGACGTATAGACTCTAATTCGGCCAGTTCTTTTATTTTGTACTTGATCATAAAATACCGGTTATGAGGTTGACATTCCTTTATTTTAGCTCCTTAAATATGAGAATAATAAATGCTATCTGTATTATTAATGCTGGAAAACAGTATGGAGCGTGACCTTCAATATAGGTTCAATTAGATCAATTTTTGGTAGATTGGAATCGTTGTAAAAATTTTCACACAATTCTAGAATATCTTGGGCATATTGCTGCTTATTGAACTTCATGTTTTCTCGATTTGTTTCAATGTTTTGGAACGAACACATCACACGAGAAAGCATGATTCAGATATTGAGTTCATTGGTGGCCATTAGTGACAATCGCATATTACAGTATTGTGAACGTGCCAGTAATTGTATTTTTCCACGTTTACGTGGATTGCATTATTATAAAACAATTGTTTTTTCAGTGTGAAGAATACCAAATCCCCTGAACAATCACCGCGCAGCGGATTCTTTCATAGTTTCAAGAAAAAAGAAGTGCTGATCCGAAGATGGGACGAAGAAAAGGGATGTCCAGTCCCAGTTGATTCACTTACTGAAACGAATCTTCAGCTGCCCGAAAACCTGAAAAATCTTGACAATAATCTGGGCGCCTATCCATATGAAAGCTACAAGCAGTGGTGTGGTTTATCAAACTTTATCACAGGTTCATTGATTGATCAACTCCAGCCAAAATCTGGTCGAATAGATTCTGTTGTCAATTTCACACCCGATGTTGATGAAAATAATCGAACAAAAATCGACAGAGAAGGCCTTCCAATTCTTCATCGCGACGAGACTGATCGCTTTGGATTTGCAGATATTGGTCGTCGTTGGTGGCCCTCAGATTGTACTGCTCAAGAGAGAACAGAATATGCTCAAAAATCAGATTGGATATTCAATCATTTGAAGGAAGAGCGCGGAGTAGCTGCATTGAAAGGAGAATTTCAATTTGCGTATTTGACATTCATTCTTGGCCAGGTTGGAAACTTATGTTGACGTTTATTAGATTACCTAAATTATTTAGGTGATGATTGGATTTGATCATTGGAAACAGCTGTTACGAATAATCTGCCATGTCGAACAACCAGAGGAATCATTTCTCGCTTCTATGAGTTCGATACTATACTTTCAAATGAAAACGATGCCAGAAGACTTCATGGTCGATATTGTGTCATCAAACAATGTTGTTTTACAATGTTTGAACAGACTATTCAAGAATGTGCATCAATACGGTTTGGTATCGGAATCAGTCAAAGCTAAATTATCCAAGTTTCGAGCCTTTTGCGAAAAAAAATTTGACTGGAAGTTTTATGAAGATGGTGAATCCAGTGAAGAAGATGACGATGATAGACCAGTTGTGGTCGAATTGCCCTGAACAATATTTCTACTGCCAAATTGCGAGATAGACTACGAGAAACTTCAACAGTCTTTTTAGACTGATTTCTTGAATATGAGCGAACCGAAAACAGGTTCGGAGCTTGCACTTCTTCGTGTAAAGCGAAAACAACGAAAAATGCGACGAGATATCGATAAGATGAACAAACAGGCTCAAGTTCACGAAGAGAATCGAGTTGAAGCATCTCTTATTGGCGAGTTGAAAGCTGCCCAGTCCAATAACAGAAATACAAAAATGAAAGATACAGTAAGTGGGACTATAATTACTTATTTTATATTTTTTACAGGAAAGAAAATTTTATGATTCAATAGGTAATCCAATGCACTCTAGTAGCTTCAGAATTTCCAGGATCATATCCACATTTTCAATATTTGAATCATTTCGATGATGTTATCTATTGATAACTCTTCAACTATCTCGTGATCAATGAGATAAACTCATATCTAGGTTTACGAAGCCATCTCTGTGGGGCGCACAGAAACTATCGAGAACCAGCCAAACGCCCGTTCGGCACTACGATTGGAAGCATTATTGCCGGACCCAATCCAGGAAAGAAAGACGCGTCAAAAGGCTCAAAAAGAAGCTAAAAAAGTTATGAATCGTCATGATCAATTCCATGGTGAGATATTTTCATTTTTGGAAAAATATAAATGGTATTTTAGTGAATAAAATCATGACTGACGATCATTGGGGTCAACGAAATTACTGAACTTATAATCACCTCTACTCTTTCGCCGTATTTGTGCGGTTTATATTTTTCTATTTCTAAATCGTTATTTTCTTACATGAGAATGATATTTCCCATTTTATAGAATGCTTGCTCGACGTATCTTTGGGCTGAATAAACGTTTGGTTGCCAATCGATTGGCCAATGGTTACCCAACTGGCATGGCTTATGCTGGCGCTGTCCAAACTGATGCCGTTGCCCTTCAAGATGATCCAGATTACAACTTGGAATACGTCGATGCTCTTTTTGACCCACTTCCACCAAGACCATTGATGATGGGTATCAATAACACCGCATTGGCTGCCCTTCGTGAACGTGAGCAAGGAAACTGGGGTGATCTTTCTGCTGATGAACAGGTAAATTGACTTCTTGAATTCGACAAACATAAACTGTAATGATAAGGTCAAATTGTACCGCTCATTCTTCAAGAGCTCATTCCCAGAAATGTTGCAACCAACTGACCAATGGAAAGGTGTTCTTGGCACTGCTCTCGTTATGGTTGCTATGGCCATTCAAGCATTCCAATACGTTATTGTAAGTTTTTTTATACTGCTTGGTGAAATTTGTCTGGTATGAATAATTTTTAGCGAAACTATCACCACGAAGAACCAAACAAGTGTGGTCTCTGGTATATGTACCAACCCGGATGGCAACAAAAGAGAAAGAATGAAGCTGCATGGCACATCTTCTGGGAAAACGCAAACATCGAATCCCGACAAGATTGTCAATACTGGGACTACACCAACCATTGCTGGAAGAACCCAAACACCGTTCGAATGGACGAATGGGTATAAATATTATGGAATACTACTCTAGTTTCTTATATTCTCTTACCATCACCTCCCAAACCCCTATTTATTTGTTGGCATTACTGCTCCATAAAAAGTTATAAAATATTATTTGCTCAATGCATTTTCGATTACGATACTCGCAGGAATAAAGGACTAGGTTTAATAAAATGTGTATTTATATGAATTCGTTTAGATGAAGGAATGGGGGAACTCAGTATGCGCCGACCTGGGCCGTCGGTATCTCGGGGAATCTATGGTTTTGTACTTTATCTTGCTTCAAAGGTGACTAGAATAATTTGTCTGCAGTCTATAAGTTCTTGGCTGAGAGAGGTCGTTATCATATTCTTAGTTGACGTTTGCTCTGTTCATTACATGGATACTGGTTCCCCAATCGTGGATTGACTATTATAATATTGACGATTTTTTGCCAAGGTAAGAGGAGTTTGATAGATGAATACTATATCATCAAGTTCGTTTACTGCCGCTTCTAAATAACTGCTTGTGTGAACGATTTGAATAACGTTTATTTTAGTAAATATTGGATTCTTGCCTTTCCCACCTGGCTTTTTATCGCTGTCACTTTCATTTGGTTGATTTATTTTGCGATCAACGATAAACTTGCATATAACCTCAATTACAGTTAACACAGACAACGACTATATTCTTTTTATTTTTAGAATGGAGGAAGGTGATTTTATATCGTTTGGAGAAGCCGAACTAATGGTCGAAGGCCTCAATTTGACAAAATTAGAAAAAATAGGATCCCGCGATTGGAAAAAACAACACGAATATTTAACAAAATTGAATCAACAGGCTCAATTAAATGCCCATGATGGAACGACGGAATTTATTTCAGAATTATGTTCAAGAAAGAAAATAATGAAGATTTTGGTGTATGAACTGCTCTCATTTGAGTTATGGCGACATAGAGTTATTCCAATTATTATAAAAACTAAAAATTTTAATCCTCAGTCAACACTACCTCTTTATTCTTCATTATATCACGAAACTGTTATTGGTAAGGCACCTGTCTTAATATAGCGAATAACTGAGACGCGTTTTATTTTATGTGTCACGCAACAACTCCTCCTAGACCTGTGAACCGATTTGCATGAAACTTGGAGGGTGTATAGAGTTCACCCTCAGCTTTTGCAACGTCATATTTTCGACTTCCGTTGCC
>SCLD01097494.1:0-32860 GCA_004367895.1 Oikopleura longicauda | reverse complement strand
ATAGAGAAAAAATGTCGAAGATTAAAAAATTAAAACCAGACGTCATCAACAAAATTGCAGCTGGCGAGGTTGTGCAGCGTCCCGCCAATGCGATCAAGGAGCTACTTGAAAATTGTATCGACGGTAATGTCTAGACTTCTTCAGCGTCAATCTAAATAAGCCAAATTTGAAGCCGGCGCATCAAGTATTAAACTGCGAACTAAAAAAGGCGGTCTCGACTTGATTCAAATTGAGGATGACGGCTGCGGTATTGCATCTGCCGATCTGCCCCTTGCCGGTGTTCGGTTCGCCACTTCTAAGCTAAGGTAATAAATGAAAAACGTTTCATGAAGTCAGATAATGAAGTCGTACCCTGAAGCGAGTATAACGATCTCAAATCAATCCGCTCGTTTGGTTTTCGCGGCGAGGCATTGGCATCGATCAGTCACTGTGCGCACCTGGAGATCATCTCAAAGCCATCTGCACAAGCGGTCGCCCACAAAATCAAGTTCATCGATGGCGCCCCAGTTGATGCAGTGAAACCGGCGGCCCGACGTGACGGGACAACGATACGGGCGACTGAGCTGTATCACAATATGGGCACGCGAAAGGGCACGATGAGCGTGGGCGACGAGCGCAACAAGATCGGCGAGGTTGTCAGGGCGTATGCCGTTCACTATCATCGACTAACGATTACGTGGTTTCGGGTTGACAACAGCACCACCGTGTTGAAAACAGTAGGCAGTTTGGAACGGCGCGATGCCATCAGGACCATTTTTGGCAAGGATATCGCTTTCGAGATGTTACATTTTAAAGCGTCGGATAAAACGCTTCATCTTGACATGGAGGCTCATTGTAGTAACCCATCCTATGAGGGTAAAAAACTGCAGCTTATCCTATTCATCAATGGTCGTTTGGTCAACTGCAAGACCATTCGGCAAACGATCGAATCCGTTTTTGCCACATTCGTCGGCAAGACGAGTAAACCCTTTGTCTACTTGTCGCTGAATATGCCCGGCGCTAACATCGACGTTAACGTCCACCCAACTAAGCTGGAGGTGCAGTTCCTGCACGAAGAGAAAATAAACGATCTCCTCCAAAAAGAATTCGACAAAATCCTCGTCTCGCGTTCCGATGAGCGCACGATGAAATGTGCGGCTTCCTTTTTCAACGAATCGGAGACGTCGATCAACTTGGATGTGTCAAAAGTAACCTCGGAATCCAGTCAAGGTAGTAGCCAGCCAAGACGTGATAATACAAAGGTACGCGAAGATGGACGCATGTTGACGCTGGACTCGTTTATCAAGCCGAGTGAAAACAACGAAAAAGTGCTGACATCGCGTAAATCTGTGAAGCGGAAAAATGAACTTTGTCTGACGTTGGGCGGTGCGGTGAAACGACAACGGCTTGAGTTGGATTCGATGAAACAACTGGAAGAAGAACGAGCGAAAAACACGGACGATGATCTGTCAAAAATATTGAGCAATTTCAGCGTCGTTGGCGCCATCGATCCCTCCAAGTACTTGGTTCAGTATGACGTTAATTTGTTGCTGCTGGATATGGCAACCATTTCAACTGATCTGTTCCATCAGATCCTGCTCCGTGATTATGGAAATTTTGATGCGATACCGATTGTGCCACCCGTTCCACTGGCGGAAGTTTGTCAAATGATGGAGGTAGACCGTTCGTTACTGAAAAGAGTCACAAAAATGAGTGCCATGCTTGCCGATTACTTCGCAATCACCATTAAAGACGGCTACCTGTGCAGTTTGCCGATAGTTATTGACAACTTCACGCCGCCAGTCAATGACATCTACAAGCTCATCAATAGTCTATGTACAAAAGTGACGTGGGACTCGGAAAAAGAGTGTTTGGGCTCAATCGCGCTCGCCATTGCTGAGTATTACTCGATTGGCGCCAGTCTTCAACGCGATCACCCCAATTCATGGAAAGCGACCGTTGAACATGAAATAATGGACACGCTAAAATCTAATATTTATAAGCCACGCAACTTCGGCGAGAAACTACCTTATAAAAGGGTTACCAGTTTGCCAGACTTATATAAAGTTTTTGAGCGTTGTTAACACCAATTTAACCATTTAAATAAAAAGTACTGCGATAACACTTTTATGAGCTTTGCATATAGTTCGTTATTGAATTTATTTATAAATTTCATTTCACCTTCGGTTCACCTAGCTGTAATAAGACTTAGGAGTTAATCTTTTAGCTTAGTTGCGCAGCGCATGAATGATTGACGCGTTAAAATCACGACAAACATCGGATTATGTGTTGCTGTGTTTGTAAATGTGCCCTACGTACTGGGATAGCATAAATAACTTTCAAAAATACTTGACACAGTTAACTTCCCACACTTCCAGTTTGTAACACGCGGATTTCCGATAGCAAAACTTGTTTGAGTCATCTGTCAAGGGATTAACGTTCGAAGAATGCACGTTACATCACAAAAAACTGTTGACCCCGACAATAGACGTTTATAGGTCATTTTGTGACCGCGCAATTGCATAATCCAACACCTGTAGTCTTATCAAACTTCTTGTAGTAGTCCGCCTCTGAATCAGTGATAAGAGTATAGTAATAGGATATGGAATTGATCAAGTACTTCCGGATCATTCAGTTTTGCCTTAGTTACGAAATGGGACACAAGTTCTGCTACACAACTACTAACTACAGTAGCGGTTGTTTCAATATTTTTAAGAACAGCTTAGCTATGACATGATCGTTTTCTTGTTTTAAAAAGAAGCCGTCATTATCCAGCTGATTCTATATTTTAATTGATTTTATCGTTGATAGATTCCCGTATCAGATTATTGACATTGTTATTTTCAGCAAATAAAGCGACGATGCAGAGTCAATGCCTCGTTTCAGCTCAGTTGACAGATATCTCGAAAATGACAGACCATTTACCACTTTTAAATGGCAAATCAACGCAATGTGTTAACGATTCAGTTGCGTCAGGCAGTTTCGCCAAACTTATTGCAAAGTATGGCGTGTGTGACGATGGAACGGGATCATTAGATGTGTGTTATGACTTGAAAGTTATATTCGCCATTGCCGTTGTTCAAGTCGCTGTTGTTGTCATTCAACCAATTATAGCAGCTATAACACTCATTTGCTGTGGTGCCAAGAAACAAGTGGCGCCGCTTGACGATCAACCACCGATAATCGATGAGAAAGAGTTTGTCGAAGATGATATGGAAATGGCGCTAGTAGAAGAAACCAAGAATGAGAGAGATGACGAGTCGAATGTTAAAATCGGGGAAGATAATGCAAGTGACACGGGAGTTGAAGACGACTTTGACAGTAGACACGCGGGTGGTGAAGACAAAACTGAATTAGAATCTGTAGTTAGCTGTTCAGATGGGGAATCTAACGACTCAGACACCAATACAAATGGTTCCGATGCCGATGACGACGACGAAAGCGAAGATGAAGACGAAAATGAACGTGAAAAAGAAGACGAAAGTGAATCGACTTCAACAGTGTCGGTGATTTCTGATAAAAGCAATGATGTCAAAAGTGTGTACAGCGTTTCGAGTATTAATCGCGTCGAAGATCCCAACGTTTTGGCATCGGCTGGATCTGGCGTTGCATTTTTGTTGTTGATGTCATTTATAACAGGCATTATTGAAATTATAATATATAGGAATCGTTTCAAGAGATAAATCAAACAAGGAGGCCAAAATTGTCTTTACGGACCATGAATTTGCGAAACGGACAAAAAGTAAAACACTTCACAGTGATGCCTCCAAAACGACTTATAACTCGTTCCGAGTGGGCATATTCGTCAACTTTGCGTTATTTTGCACGGTACTTGAACTTCGCTCATCAAGATTCGTAGTTTTTTCAGGGAGTCCTGCTCATCATGTGCGCTACAGTTGCTTTCATTACTGGTCGGCTATCCAGCTGCGGGACATTTATCTCGGGGATTGCCAAATTGCGGAAATGATGGCTATTTCGTTCTAGACAACTATCACATGTGATGTGACACTGGTTGTCTGATTTGTAACAATGTCTTTGTGTAATTTGACGATCCCCGGTTCATTTCATGGCGATCATTTGGCGGCTTCCTCGCAGGTGTGTAAATGTGGCGACACTGGTTATCATTTTTTGGTACACTTTGTTTCCCGTCAACCGGTAACACGGTGACAGCGGTTTTTACTTTCGACTTACACATACGTCCGATTTCAGCATATATAGGGCAAACGCTGTACTTTTGTCAAATTTTGTATAATGAAGCTAAGTACGAATGTTATGCTTGTATTTAGGGGCTCTTCTAACTTCCGGTTTGAGCGGAACTACCGCTTACTTGGGCATGCCTTACGCGAACACAGCATGTCACAACGATATGATGGCTTACGATGGCCCTTATGATGTGCCTGTCTTCGCCCTTTCATTCCCGATCGAAATCATCACGTCCGATAGTGAGCTAGAACACTTTCATGAAGACGTCGAGGCAATTATTAGCCGCCAGCGTTTCGTCCCCCTTGATTCAGAATGTGTGATTAATAATGAATGTAAGAACAACAGTAATGGTAACGTTTGTACGCTTGGAGGCAAGTGTGGTCCCAATTCGGATGACTACAACTTCGAGACGCGTACTTCTCACTTTCAGTACTCACACGATGCCTACAATGTAAAATGCTATCCGTAGGTCACTTGAGGCACACTCGATATCGATAGTCATTTTTAGTGCATATAATGGAATCGACGTGGAAACAAACCTCAAAAACATTGAAGTTTTATGCAGCCTGCGCATTGAGTGGCTTGGGGCAGTAAAATCAGGCGCACAAACTAAAGTTGACAAGCAAAAGTACGCCCAATGCGAAATAATCGAGCCGAAATTCATCAGTTCGAATGAATTTCATGACTTCGAGGGGAAAACGA
This sequence comes from Oikopleura longicauda, assembly GCA_004367895.1. Lineage (NCBI taxonomy): Eukaryota > Metazoa > Chordata > Appendicularia > Copelata > Oikopleuridae > Oikopleura > Oikopleura longicauda. The sequence continues at coordinate 27,976 of SCLD01097494.1, read as the reverse complement.
GCATGAAAAGTGGCTTGCCGATATCATTTAATAAGTGCCAAAAGATGAAACACATGTGAAATTGTACACTGCTTACATTATTTTTGATATAAACTTTTATTTCTTCATCGTTTCAATCAATTTTTCATCTAAGGCGTTTTACGATTAGAGCTTGCTGATTTGAAATGAATTACCGGAAATAGAACTAAGGCTAAAGTTCAATCGATCAGTTCATCGGCAAAAAGCCGAGAGGAAACTTCCCTCATAATGTATAAACGAAAAATATGGGTCAAAAATAAATATTTTATAATCGTTGTCATTTTCATTGCACGACTTGTGTCAAGTTTGAGTTTCACAGCAAATTGAGTCTTCACTGACGACTTTTATGATTGACATCTGATTGATTAAATATTTTATATACCATTTGCTCTGTCATTTAGCCTTGAAAAAGGCTCAATGGCGTATAAAATATTGAAATGCTCAATATAAAAAGCCGGTTTAGGTCAGCATTATAAAAATTTAGAGCAATGAATCTTGTTACATTCGCCCTTTGCATCACAGCGGGTATGATTCTCATCATTACACACTGATCAGGCCGAATCTTGTTCAGCTGCGACAACGATGTCGAACAAGCAACATTTTGCGAAGCGTGATGTTGGCGATATACCGATGAATTTGCGTGATCACAATAACCCGCTGCAGCGGTGTCTGCGCCATTGTCGCCCGTTGTCAGCTGATACGCGCGACTTGTGCATTGAACAATGCTACTTCAGTGTTTTTACATTTCGCTTGTGACAAAACATGTTTATGTTGCATTTAACGTAAAAGTTTGATTACATTTCATCATGGATATGTGTGCACTTTACTTTAATCAATCGCAAGCAGATAATATTTGTTCTTTACTGCAGTTTTAGCTTGACTTAATTCAATGCAGGATTTCCTGAAGTTGTGAAGAGATGCAAACGGTGACACGGAAACTTTTTTAAGCTTTTCTGTAAATTATAGACTATAATGTGATGGCTCGATGATGTTTTATTGCAATAAAAACTAAGGTATAGAAACGTTTATATTCAGATGATTGCGTCAGGTGCTCGTCGTGTTTTGATCCAGTCTACCAGACGTCATTCAAAGTTCCACGGTGATACCGTTGGATATTTGAAAGATCCACGTAAGAGAATTGTGCACCGGCTCGTATACTTCCTACAATACCGGTTTAGGAATCCCACCCATCTCCTTCGGCGCCAGTATCGTCATGCAGCTGCTGTCGGCCACGATCCCGTTCGTGACGGCATACTTGTATACCAGCAAGATAATTGACTGGCAAAAGGCTGGCTCATGGAACACGCAGGGGCGACGACGATTCGAAAGCTGAGTAAAGAAATGATTTATTGCACTGTAATAAACGTGGCTAGGCGAGTAGAGTAATTGACTTGACACTTGGCTAATTTGGGCAAAGTTGGAAAGCCGGAAACGAATGATTTCATAGTGGATATAATTGAGACAAATTGTACCAGCTACTGATCTGGACGACCTATGAACTGTAAATACAGTGTATCGTTCACCTTGATGAAAGATATCGTAGTAATATGTTCAAGTCTGCAAAACTTACTACTACTACTGCTGGGCAATGTATCCTCCGAGTCATTAAACGAGGCCTTAAAAAAGTGTCGGTCAGACATGTGCACGTGTATGTGTGTGTGTCGGCGATAGGAGCGAAAGACGAGCAGCACATTTAAAATGCAGCAGCCACTACCAGTGTGTGCAGATTGGCCTGCTTACCAAGAAAACTGTCTAGTAGCCAGTCGTCCCCTAGTGTATGGCGCTAAAGTGTACTCCAAAGTCACCACAAACTAACTAACCATAAGCAGTCAAAGGTAAATTTGCTTTCACTTTCTCTCTTCATTTCTTTTTTTGTGTTTCAGTCCGGCCTTGACCTTCATCTCTGCTTCATAAAAGGGTGAGCAGCAATTTTTGTCGTGATTTTGTACCCTGTCAGACTTCGCCAATATGAACACGTCACACATGACACTTGGCATATGGGCGACGCCATTGTAATCGGCTAATCATGTACTGACCGTGACCTTTGGAGTGTAGTAACATATTTGACCGCGGAGTAAGAAAAAAAAGAGACTCACAGTAATCAAATAATTACTGACGGACCCTTAGGTGAGAGGAGAGAAGGAATCTATGTTCGTAGGCGGCCAGACAATGCCATGATACGCCCGGCCACATTCGTGTCTTTCAGACGTTTTTCAGACTCACTCTAAAAAAGAGATAAACAGGCAGTGTGAGGGAGGCGGATGAGCTAACTTACTGAACGAGTGAGTGTGTGTGTGAGAGAGAGCGAGCAAGAGAAAGGGCGAGTTCATGAAGCAACCAGCAACACGGGGAGTCGCACGCTGAATTTGATAACACCAGCGCCGGCACTCTCTCATACTTCATTTTTGCCTCGTGTCATGCAGTGTCTAAATTTAAAATAAGGTCAGTTAAGAACGCACCTCAACCGTACTATCATCTTTTTTACGCACATTTCTCAAGTGCAAAACGCACTTTAAATACCAATACGTAATTTAGAATTTAACATCCAATGGCGAAACGTCGACGCAAATGACAAAGATACAACTAAAACGCGAGCCCTCAATTGATGTGGTTAATAATGCATCAACGTCCCCTGATGATGATGTTAAACTAAAGAGTGAACTTGACCCGCCGCCACACTTCCAGGATAAGCTGCCGTGGTGCAGTATATACTATTACGAGTTGGACCAGCGTTATGGGGACCCATTCCATGGTGAGTGATTGAGTCAAATAAAATCATTTAAAAACCGCCAAGGCCACTCTCCAATCGTCAAAATCGACGGGTGGACGAACCCGTGCGATGGGACGCGGTTCTGTCTCGGCATCATAACGAATATTTCCCGGAACCGGGAGATAGAGCTTGTCCGGCGGAACATTGGCAACGGAATTTCGCTGATTTATGAGCAAGGCACGATTTCGTTGAAGAACACGTCTGACAGTTCAATCTTCGTCCAGTCGGAGCAACTAAATATTCAGTGGAAGTTGAAGCCAAAGGCGTGTTGATTTAAATGTCTTAGCCTAAACTTATGTTATTTATGTTCAATTTATTAAATCACATATCAAAGCGTGTTATCAAAATTCCAGCTGGCCATGAGGCCGATATATTCGATAATACCAGATTCATCGAGCAGTTATCGCAGTGTACCGGCTTCGAGGCATTGTATAGGCTAAATATATTATGTACCCTAAGGCTCAGTTTTATCAAGGGATGGGGCGACAACTATAGGAATAAGTTATTTTCATTAACAAAATGCCATCACTGTGACTACACTGAATAACTACGGCGTTTAAAGATTAAGTACTTTTTACAGGGTCTAGTACTAGAGTCTGCTTTACACTTCAACTACCGAGGCGGCGATCTCAAATTACGTTAATATTTATGTGATACATGTTAGCGTTTGTTTTCACTATCACGCTAAGAGCGTGTCAATTTATTTGTAAAATAACTCATTGCCAAGACGCGATCACATCACCAAGACGCCGTGTTGGGTTGAGATTTGCCTCAATTCGCAGCTCCATTACCTTGACCAGTTACTGCGCAAAATGGAACCACCTTGTTCGACCATTTCTTCATCATCACCCAGCCGCTAATTACTGTTAACGCCCACCAACTCCACCATGAAAAGAGACAACATATATAATGTAATCGTGCTGAATATAAAAGCTGTTTTATTAATTTTAAAACCAATCCCAACCACCGCCTGATGAGCCTTCTTTTTATCCGATATAATAATGGTCATAACACATCGATTGAGACCTGCTGCTTCAAAAGTTCACTCCTTTACACTTTTTACTATTCTGCGTACACACCATCGATTAACCAACAACAACAACAACAACAAACAGAAACTCTTTCCGACGAAGCCACTGTTTCAATTATTATTATTATAAGTTATAATTTATAACGCATCAATTACTACACACTCCTGTATTATGCAGTTCCCATAAACTTATTCACGCGCAATAAGAACAACCAGAACCAAAGAAAAACGGTGATGACTAACTTTATTGGACAAATGATTTCATGTCAATGAGCAGCTGACGATAGTTATTCGCTTCCAAATCGGTGCAAATGCTGACGAGCTCCTCGCAGAATTCGTCATTGATACCGCGATCCTCAATGAAGCTGTACATGCCATCGTAGAAGTCGTCCTCCATCACGTCCATGTTCAAGACGTACGGTTCCTCCTCGTCCTTGTTCGCCATCTGAGCTCGATTAGTAAACATGTCCTAAGTTTACACACTCACCGAGACTGAGTGAATCTCAAACGGATCAACATCCTCGCCAGCATCATGATCGGTCTCAACTGTGCAGTTGAAAAACATGCACTTCTTTCCGCTCTTTTCAATGATCACCTCGAAGTCGGGATAGCACAGGACCTCCCTGCCGGCCTCCTCCAGCGCGTCTTGTTCCTCTTTCTGGGGCAAGGTGCCATTCGTATTGAAACGGACCGTCACCTTCTCGCCATTTTCACCATCTTTGTTCATTACGCCCAATGCGCCCTGGATCTCTGAACAAAGTCAGTTTCTGACGAAATAAGTCGACATTAAAAAACTTACCAACACTCGACCAGCCCTTGATGGCGGGCAACGTGCGCTCCTTTTCCTCGCCAAGCTGCTGCTCAACATAGTTGACCATGTCAGCGTCGATCTTGCTCAACTTGCTGAGTCGACTCGACATGGTCAACGGGCGGTGGGTGACGGCGCGGACAAATGCGCGATTTGCCAATTTCAACAGCATTTTTTTATTCTCGTAGTTTCTCTTTATTATTCAACAACCAAGGCCAGTCTGATGAAAAGATGAAAAAAGAAGCAGTGTAGAAGGGGGTGCGTTGGTTGGCAATGTGTTAGTCATATTGTTCGAGCGTCAATTGACCGAAATGATACAGACATATCGAAACATGTAAATGGCAGTTGTAAATGTAGTGCAGTGGATGAATTGAGAAATGAGGCAGGCCAGTTGGGTTTATGTTTCAGAGTACGTCTTGCATTTGACGCTTTTGCGCATTTTGGAGAATTTATAATTGTAGTAGTCATGTTCCCACACCTCCAATTCCAGCTTCTCCAAGTCCGGATGATCGCGATAAATTCGGACTTTGACCGGCTCCAGGCAATTTGTCTTATTGCGGATTCGATAATAAACCACGTTGTTGGATCTGTATAAGAGAATGGACATGAGTGAGAATCTCATGATGAGATAACACCTAATGACATGATTGATAAGGAATGACTTAACCAGTCGTTTTTTTCCCGGAACGACTTTGCCTTGGCAATAAAAATCATCTCATTTGTCCATTCTCTCAGCCCGCGACATGCCCAAAGTACTCGGTCGTTTTCGCGTACAATTCGCATTCGGCATAATTGCAGCAATCGGGCCCATCTGATCGCTTGCCATAAACAGCGCGGAAAGCGGCGGCCGGCAGGTCGGTTCGGTTCGGCAAGTGAGGCAGGAAGCGTAAATGCGCCGGCGACGTAACTTCGCGATAGCCCCAATCGACTAAATGCACCGTGATTGAGCAGGGCGCCTGTTGAATGGGGATTCTCATTTGGGCCATGTTAAACGAAGCAGCTTGTGCCTACTTGGGAATCCCCTTCACAATGAGTGGCCACTCTCGCTGCGGCGGAACATGCGTTCAAAATAGCCCCTGGGTTGATTGTTAATCTTCGTCACAATGACGCGGTGCCACTCGTTGACTTCGCGGCTCTGGCCAGACACATCGTGCTCCTCGTAGGTCTGATTGCGCCATGCCATCATCAACCCGACCTTGATTTCGTGCTCGCGCCCCTCACTGAACATTAACGGGCTCGGCACCAGTGCTCAGTGATGAGTAAACTACTCCATTTGCCGAGCCCATTACCTAAAATACTGGTATTGTGACATTGGGACATTCATCTCCCGTGCCCCTCGAAATGTCGGCCCAATCGCCTCATTGGCCAGCTGGTTCATAATTTGCAAGTTTTTCGCTTCTGCCGTTCTGTTTTGAACGCCAATCTCGTCACATGCCGAGACAAATGCGCATATTGACTCATGTGGGTAATGGCCGCGCGGGTCGACTTCATTAAACGAGTCTAACGATGTCGTCAGCCACTCGGCCGTTTTAGCAACGGTGAAGCAGCGATATGTTGGAATATTCACCATTTTTGATGAATAGTCACAGTAGTAATCGTCCAGCAAGTCGACATATTCAATCTTTAGTTTGTTGATTTCGCTCCCCTTGGTGAGAATTAAATAAACAAAACTAGCAATTTCAACAGACTTACATATTTTTGGACATCGAACACCTGATGTCTGTGATAGTTGTAGGTGAGAATGGCCATGATCAGTTTTTCATGACTCACATCATCAACATCAATTGTCAACAGGCGTTTGACATTGACCTTTGCTGCATCGGTCATCTTAGCTGCCTCTGTACGAAGAAATAGCATCAATTTGCCACATTCTTCATTCTCCATCATTGTCTCGCCCATTTCGTACAGGTTTTCTTCTTTGTACTTCCCATTCGCAACATTCTGCTTTTGAGTGACGCTCAGATGTTTCATTATCTGTTTGTAGTACTCAACGAATACGTAGCCAATCACGTGCAACGGATTCTCCGGATCGAAATCGGGCACCTGGAATCGGTTTTTAGGAATTGCAACAAATCATATCTCGACTAACCTTGGCCAATGTGCGTTTGATTTCATCGCGAACAACGATAGCGTGTCGCTTCACCACACCAACCGAGTAACGAGTGGGCATGATCAATCGGCGATAGGCACCGTCCATATGAAATTGTTCACTGGCGGTGAGTACGGCGACGCCCTTGTATTTTGAATCTAAAAATGCAATTAGATAAAGTAGTACTACTAGATCTACCTTTATAATTGACCAGTTCACCGTTGGCCAGAAGGCCGCCAGGTTCGAAATGTAGCTCGATATAGCTCGGTATCAAAGCCAAATGCAGTGTTTGCCATTTGACGACGGCTAATATTATCGACATGTCAAAGTGCTCGCTCAAATCGTCATTTTCTAATGAACGCTGCAACGTTGCCGTTCGCACGCCATGTGGGAAGCGTCTGGCAATCCATTCCAAGTACGCGTTAAACTTGTAATTGACGGTTTGTATTAATTATTACAGTGATCATCACTTACCTCTGTTCGTTGCCAATCGTTCAAAAAGTCAAGCGACTGGAAGCCGAGGCGACGAACTTGCTCGAAGAAGGACAACTCACCAAACTTGGCCTCGAGCCGACGAAAGGCGACTTGACTGATTGAGTCGTCAAACTCACTCATGTCATCACTTGACGAGTTTCCGTTCACTGCTTCATTATTGTTGACAGTGTCCGACACAGTCAGCGTCTTCAACTGTTGTATTGTCGACCTCAATGGCTTCTCTTCACTCTTAATCTCGCTCTCATACCCGGACGAAATCATTTTTCTCCAGACTGAGACGGTAAGTGCGCCTCTGAAGGGAAGAACAGGGTTACGTGTGGTGTGTCACCTGACAATGACGCAATCGCTTTGATATCGTCATAGACTATGACAAAGTCAGGAAAAATAGGTGACAAATAACGTACTTCTGGAACATCTTTTAACTTGGCGCGGCGCAGCATGCGATTTTGTTTATTTTTTCAAACAGAGCTTGAACCAGGCCAGGCGGCCCAAAGTTTATAGTCCAGAGTTTTCCGGATGTATCACGTTGTCTATCGATTCGTGAATTTGTAACAGGTGGTTCTTTGGACTAGACTCCCAAGTTTTACTATGTGCTTATGCGTCGCGGCCCAATAAACCGCATTCGCCCATGATTGATGATTTATCGCCACTACAATCGGTACTGATCCATAAACATGATTAGAATCTGAAACAAAAGTCCTTAGGCTAGATATTCGACAATATAAAACGGTGCTGAGAATCGTAAGAAAGTATCAAAAAGTCGAAAAGCACACATAAAGAGATAGACAAAATGAAACTCACAGCCTTATTGTCCATCAATGCCGCCGTTGCCTTTCCAATGGCTTCACAAGAGGCCAATCCAATGATGAATATGCTTCTTATGGAATCCCTTATGGGCGACGACAGTGACAACACGGATATGCTGATGATGATGATGATGTCACCGGGCTTGATGGGACAAAATCCTAACCAAGCTAATCAAATGAGCTCAATGCTACCACTGCTGCTGATGAGCTCGGATGATAGCGACAACTCTAACATGTTGATGATGACCATGATGATGAATCCCAGTGCTGATATGAACACGATGTTGCCTATGTTGATGATGGACGACGATTCAGTTGACATGAAGTCCCTTTTCTTGATGACAACGATGATGCAAGGAAATTGCGATGACACAAACCAGCAGATGAACGCCTTGTTGCCATTGCTGATGATGGGCGACGATGACAGCGACACGGATTCCGATTCGAACATGAAAACTCTGCTTTTGATGCAAACAATGTCGCAGGGAAATACAGGCCTCGACATGAATACGATGATGCCAATGCTGATGATGGAGAATGACTCTGACGATGACAATCTGTTGAAAATGGTGCTGATCAATTCAATGATGGGCGGCACAGATACCACGGATGGATTCGCTAACAACTTCAATATGCTCTTGCCTATGTTGATGACCAGTGATGATGACGACAGTGAGACGGATCTCGATATGCTGGTTTTGTTGACTGCGATGCAATCTCAAGCACCTGGTTCAGCGATGGGAGCCAGCGCAATGATGCCATTGTTGATGATGGACAGTGACAGCAACAACCAAGAACTGCTCATGTTTATGTCAATGATGAACGGCCAGCAATGTTAATACTATCATTTTGAGTTTTAAACTGTACATCTCATGTGACAGGTCTTAATTGATCAAGCCTCCGTTACAGTGACTCTTTTTTACATAATAAAGACAGATTTCAAAAACACGGTTTAAACCAGCGTTACTACTGAACCAAAACGTTTTTCTTGTCATCCGCCGTATTAAACTGGCCGGTGGCTCATCGTCAGAACCGGCTGAATCCGGCCGGGACACACCGTGTGACGGAACACTTAGCAGAGATACGGCGTCTATCGTCCAGACTAGGATTGGTTTTTTGTCCGGTTCAAAGGAAACGCTGCCAAAATAAGTTGTTTTATTAGTGGGGATACAGTAAAGAAATTGGCTCATTCGTTGTCAAGTCATATTTTTTAATTGGAACATCTTCTGTGTTTTCGAACTGTTTGACCGTATTAGCGATGGATCGGGAGACACCCGTATCCGGTGGTGGCGAACGTCGCCGTATTTTTCGTTGTATAGATGATAATGGTTTTTCGACAGACGATGTTGGCTTCAATTGTTTTTGTTCAAATTCTTTCGATGAACTATCATCGGGTTTATCATCATCATCGGACTCAGAGGTCCTGCTTGCATAAATATTCCGTTTGGTCAGTACTGGCCTAACGATTGGTTTTAATGGTTCCTCATCGATATAAAATGGGTTTGAACGTGTGACATTTTTAGTGGGTAGTGACGTGGACTTCTGCATATTGGCGATCATCTGTTGCTGATTTATGGGTGGAAAAAAGGCGTCGAATGTTGAAACTGCACGTGGCGTGGTAAGCGGGTGACCATCTTCTCTGTCGTAATCATCGTCACTAGTGACATAAGAGGAGATGTCGGTTTCAGATGGAACTTTGCGGACTGACTCAGGAACGATTGACTCGAAATGCGCCATGTTTAGGGCACCCATGACTTCTTTTTCTTCGTGGACAGTGGCATGCGTGTTCTGGCGCCGGTGTTGACTGAACTGGTGATTGGAGATATTGATGCACTTCTAATTCGAATAAACCTTTCAATCATTGAGATGACGTCATCAACCTTGCGTTCAATTATGCGCATGTCGGTTTGCAGTTGATCCATACCACCATTTCTCGCTATTCCTCCAGTCAGAAAACCAGGTAAAATACCACTTTTATTCGTTTTTTCGCCTTCTTCTTGCTTAATCTTCTCCTCGACTAATCGTTTCTTTTCATTTTCGACGTCCTGTGCTTCTTGACGCGTTCGTTCCAGCTCTTCCTGTTCCAACTGTTGTCGTCGTGCAATGCGTGCCAACTCACCCAAGCGAAAACTCCCCGAATCACTCAAATCGGCATCAGGATTGTTTGCTTTCTTCAATGCACGTCGCCAAAGTATCCGTGCCCGTTTCATTATTAATTTACTGGTCAACGTATCGGGCTGGTAAATCGTTTGGTCTGTATGTTCAGTTGGGGGTTTGTTCTTGATTCGTCGCTTTTCACTTAATTTTATGATGAAATTAATTTTATTTGAAAAAGTTCAATTTTGTCATACATTTTTGTCGTTTTAATACTTTTGTATAGAGTCGATACGTTCAAGTAGGCCATATAATGCTGAAAGGTGCTGAGCCGATGCCACATCATTGTAATAAACTGTATAGTCATGACAATGACATAAAACAGTAAAAAGAACAAGCTTAGCGGTTCAACTGTAAAGTCTTCATCTAAAGAACTGGTTTCGTCTGACGAGCTGTTTCCAGTGTTGCGATCGTTCGCTACAAGCGGCACAGTGATGGTTTCGTTACCACCCAAATCACCGCCACACGATGACGGTACCCAACTGTCGGGTAATGGAACGGCAAAGTTAGCCTGTTTTACTGCGATTGAGATGACGGCCCAGAGAACATTGATGAAACAGTACGCGAAGAAAAGTTTGTCACGCAACTCGGTCAGCTGTTGAGCGTTTTCCTCGGCTGAATTAAAAGAATGACATAATCGTGAGTTTTATAGTAACGAACCAAGTTGCTTTTGTTGTTCGGCATCATCTGCTTTTAATTGATTTCGAATGTAACCGTTGGTCTTGTCGACCATTTTCGTCCAGAAATCATGTTCGGAAGACGATAATGTGTAAATTTTTGACTTTTCATGTATTGGTGCTTTTGTGTCCAGTGTCCATGAAAAGTAGCTCAAGTCGTATTCTTTGATGTTCTGAAATTCACGTCGAATAATGTTAACCGTTTTACATGGATCGCGATCGATCGGTTGTATTTGTGATTGGTATGTTGGCTTTGAGAGAACTTGCGCCTGATTCCCGAATTCTCGCAATTGTGTGAAGCGCCGGAAGTGAATGACATTTATTCCTCCATATAATTGTTCAATTGATTCGTCCGAGTCGCCCTTAACAATGCAAGCGAGATCAATTTCGGGTTCCGGTGGCACTTCGTTTTCCGTTTGAGGTACGTTTTCAGTATTGTCGTTGACTTGTACTGTTATCTCTGATGTAAAAAAGCTTGGAATACAAATTTAGGATTTATAGTCAAATTTACCTTCGTATTCGGGTCCGAAAACAAATTGACGCAGCTTGGCAAGGAATCCGGACGCTTTTTTCTTTCGTTTTACTTTTGCTTTTGATGCGCCACCACCACCACTTCGTGTTCCCCACGATACATCGTTTAGATTCGCAATTGAGTAGATTTGAAGAAAAATAAAACCAGACGGAATAAGAAGCCAGTAAATGACCCCACACAGCAAGGTGATTACGTCAAAGTGAAGAAAACTGGCGACAATATAAATGCATGCGACTGAAGCAAAAAATATGAATGTCAAATTAGCTGGACAGTCGACAGCTGATTTGACGATGGCGATTAAGACCAATGCCATTATAACACTGTACAATAAACTGAAAATGGTAGCCAATTTGAGCTGCGTGTCACCGTTTTTGTAAACGCGACATAAAATAGCATAGCCAACCACGGGCCCAATAACCAGTACATAACCAAATAACGAGTTGATGTCGGGCACCGCCATAATTAACGCTTCGGCGACAATCAGTACAGTTGTTGATAGGCCAATAAGCGAGAAAATCATGATCAAAAATTGGTAAAGAATATATCCATTAGATATGTAGGCATTGCCGGCTACCGCATTTTTTCTGTTGACGATTAACTCCCAAATGTTAGCCGTTGTCGACGGGCCCCATCGTCTCCGTTGCTTGTAGAATGTTTCCAGGTCTTCTGGGGCGTAGGTCAGACAGTGTGCAGCTGCTTCGAACTCGATGCGGCCGCCGGCTAGTAAAATCAAGGTACACAGCCATCGATCCTCGCCCTGATCGTACATTAGTTTTTGCATTGGTGTATGCGCAATGGAACGATATTTTGCCATGACATTGTCCTTGGCTAGAAAGGACATACGCATCATACTGAAGCAGCCGGGTGAGCAAAGCACACAACCTAAGACATGTTCAGTTGCCTTTTGCAGCCAATGGCCGACTGCATACTCGAAACGCTGGTACCAGACTAAATATCCGCTTCCCTGTGGGTGTATTTGATTGCAGCAGGCGCCGACATTCTTGTTCCGTCTCATTCGATCCAGCACCAATTCCACGGCCTCGGGTTCGAAATCAACGTCGCCGTCAAGGGCAAGTACGTACGAGTTTTCTTTGGTAACGGTGTCGCCGTTGCATTTCATCTGACAAGCGTCAATTTTGTAGCCGATCAAATAATACAAATACATGACCATACTCCATCGTTTGCCTTTTTGAACACGATCGGCGTGCTTCAGATGAACATGAAAGTTGATTTTGTCAATACTATATTCTAGTCGACCGCCGTATGGTGTCAGTATTGTCTTTGCATCTTCTAACACTTTCTTTTGACCTTGTGCAATCAATGATTCACCAAATATGCGACCGAAAGATTTGACGTACTTGTTTAGTGTTTGCCATTGACTGAATCCTTTCGGAAGCCACTCTGGTCGCTTAGAAGCATTTAATCCATGGCTGGTGTGCTCATCAAACACATTGTCAAAAAATATGTTTATCTCCAAGTTGAACAGCTCCTTGGCGGATAAATATTCATCGCGTTTGCGTCGGTTGACATACTGGCACAATCGTAATAATGACTTTATCAGAGTTTCCATTTCGTTATCTTCTTCATGCCATAGTGTCGTACAAATGAATATCATTGGTTTTGTTTCCGTTTCATTATCTTCCGCCTCTTTGTTCATTTCCATGAGCACATCAGGACGAGCGACGCCGATACCCGGCAGTAGTCCCTGTAGACTCCGATTTTTAACTTTGATATGTTTTGCGAGATCCTGTCGGTTTCGATGGATTATCAATTGTAAAGGGGTCCACGCGCCACGGTAAATTACAGTATCGAACAGTGCCCGCTCAAGTGCGTATGGATAGGATCCATCAACCCATACATGTCGAGTTGCAATGATAAAGGACATAAACGCAGTTGAAGCTGCCAGTATCTTAGTCAGGATGCTTAGCCATAGTCATTTATGTTTAGTAGATAATTAAAGTTAAAAAATTCTGGCACCCTAATCTGAACAATAAGTCGCTTTTTAACTATCTCAACTTCCCATGGTACTCCTGATAATCTAACCGGGCCAAGTGGTCGATCAATAGTGACGTCATTTACTTCATCATGGTCAAGAAACGGCAACAAGAACAAAAAAGAACTGACCAAGACCATGCTGATAAATATCGGAATGACCATGAAAAGTACTTGGTATTGAAGGCGTACAGCCGATATAGAAAAGTAGGAAAGTAATACTGATGTCACAACGCAAATTATTGTGGCAAAGTCAATAACACCACTTATGTCACCAAACAGTGGAGTGTTGAATCGTTCGTTGAAAAAGAACGTCACGGAAAGCGTTTCATCCAGCTGCAACTCTCTGTTATCGACGAAAGCTGAGTTGGTTTCGAGTGCGTATTGATGTAGTGTTAGCACGAGAGCTGCAATGAAGATCGCCATTCGTAGCACTGTTGAGATCAGATTAGCCCAGTAAAGCCCTTCTTCTTTTGTTGCCGGCACTAGTCGACTGTAGTTTGCATAACTGTTGAAACCGTAAACGAATACTGCAACCGCCGCTACGATAATGTAGTAGTCGTCAGCCAAGTTGAAATCTAACCCAAGTATGTCGTTCCAATAGTACTCAAATCCAATAAAAGCTATAGACGCAAGTAGTAATAACAAACCAATAATGTCTAACATGAGTCCAATCCATCCGCCAGGATGTAGACTTGATCGGTGAACCAATGTAACAATTAATGGTCCTGCCAGTGTCATGTATGGAATGATGCTCGCTTCGAACAGAGTTAGACGGGGCAAAACAATAAACGTCAACGCCGCCATTGCCGCACCATTGGCCACTTCTGATACGATCAATGCAACATTACGTGCTTTTGTCGAATTTTTAACTTCCTGGTGACGAAAAATGACAAAGTAAAGGCTAACGATGAAACCACGAATCTCTGGTATGATCAGACACGCAGCCATTGCAAAGTGTGACAGGCCAATCGACTTTATCCCGTCTTCTACGGTCTCGGGTTTGTGCGGCCTTCCATTTCCGATTAACTCTTCCATGAAAATGGACAAGTGTTGTATAGACTTCTTATTTGAACAAAGATCACTCAGTTGAAATCCCTTGCTTTGGTTGAAACTGAGAACCGTTTCACTGTAGGGTTCATTATCACACGCATTAATTGTCGCATTATCAAGTTGAAGTGGTTGAATATGGCGTAGTCCTTCTTGACCAATGATGACAGCAAATGATGTCATTTGGATGCACGCAAGCGTTAGTATGATCAGTCCGAAGCACATGCCAACAAACGATCGCAATATAATTTTGAGCCATAACAATTTCGTAGATGGCAACCGGTGTTCAGCATCGGTTACAACTTTCGCTTGGTCCCATAATTCTTGTTTTTTATCTCGTTCTATTACGGACGTCATTATTGAGTCTCTTTGTTAAAAAGTTTTTCGCCCGGTCTGAGAGAGGCGAGTACAACTCTCACACACACACACAGATTTCACGCACATTCAATTTATTATCCGGTGACGGCCCGGGAGACTTTTTGTGTTGGAACATGACTTATTCACTAAAACGGACACTATGATAACAAAACAGGTGTTAACTGTATTACGGGTTCTATTCACTGCCTAATCTTGAAAAGAATGCTTTTTGAAAGTTTCAGTTTAAAACTCCCAGACAACATGATTTTTGTAAGTAAATTTTAAGCTTGTTAAAATAACATTAGATGCTTTTTCCACGAGATAACTGTCTAATTCTGTCTGAAACAACACAAGTGCTCATAATACCACTATTGTGGTTTTTACTGTAATAAGATGTATTCATTACCCTTTAAATGTATTAGGTAATTCTTTGACGCTTATATCGTCATCCAGCGGGTAGCAAATCAATTAGGGTCAAAATTCATATTGCGGTTGGTCCATCAAAGCCTCCTTCAAAACACTACCGTCAAATCTCGCAGTCTTTAGCAGCGTTAAGATGAATTCATAAGAATGAGAGATTTTTGTCGACATGATTTTTGCCATCATGAAGGCTGACACTGTTTTTACTGTAGATTTTAATCTACACATAAAACAGCATCATTTATCGAAACACAGATTATCCAGACATTAACTACGGTTTCAAACATTATCCCGTTATTTATCTAATAGCAACACCTGGGTCAACAACGTCGCCTCAATCAACTCCGCAGACAACTCAACCGCCGGCGACAACCAGCGATGCCAACACAATGTCGACCAGGTCATCACGGGGAACTCGTTCTACAGGGGGAACGCGGTCAACCGGGGGAACACGTCCAACTCGTTCAACGCGCTCAACAAGAGCACCAAAAACGTCGGGCCAGACAACTGGAATGAGCACTACAGCAACGGAACGTCAAATGTCACTGACCAAAAGTGTTTAAAAACCTTGATAGATTGAGTTGAGGAGTCTTAATAGGGTTAGATGGATTTTTGACGATCCAAAATAAAAGGAACACAGACAACAAGAGCGCCAAAAACATCGGGTCAAACAACGCGTGTAAGTACAACGGCAACACTATCGTCGACGAGAATGAGCACCACGCGACAAACAACGACAATTAAGCCAACAACCCCCAGTAGTTGCCACGTCCCCGTGAACAGCGGATCGTGCGTCAACTTGAGTGATCATTGCAATTTCAAGGCAATTGAGTTGTCAGATGGCAACAATGACGGGTCAAAGGCGCAAGTCATTTGTCGTCAGCATTATCGCTTGAACATTGAATATGCAAAGGATCCGTTCATTTACGGACAGACGTCCACATACGCGTACTGTGCAGGGGATAGAAATTTTTGATTTATACCATACTTTAATAGCATTTTCCTAACCTGACAAAAGTAGATGTACTAACAACCAATGTGAGTGGCAATTTAACAAGGGCAATGTTCAATGTACGTTCTGTCCACGTGAAACGCTTCAAGCCCGATATGGCAAGAAACAAGACTTCATCGAGTGGGAAACTGGCATTGCCATCTACTATTCAATTCTTGTCGACATTCGCGCCGTCAACGGCTGGCACGTTGCGCTTGATTTTAATGGCAACTTGGAGGGCGCGAACGAGAATGACGTTCAACTGGTCGGTGCCGGGAATCTCGATCTAACTGCCGTCTCCAATGACAATCGCATTTGGACCTTCACGCCAAATTACGACGGGCTCGACGTGTCAAATTGGGACAAGAACCCGAAGATTAACTTGCTAGCCTATTTCGAGAACTTGCGTCCCGATTGCATTGAAAAGGCAAAGAAAGCAACGTTACTTTTCTTTCGCTATGAAATGCCAAATGATTCGGCATCGTGTCTTGTTGATCGCTTCGATGAATACCCACTTTAAGAAGCAAATAAAAATTTAAGAATCAAAATCATTTGCGAAATATTGAGAAGACCCTACAAAAATTTATTACTGACTTTATTTCATCATCAGCCATTTTGATCAGGCAGCAAACCCAAAGTAATGCAACACGTCGACCAGCCTAGCATGTCGTAGTGCATTTGACTGTCAAATTTGGTCGAAAGTGGCTCATCGACGGTACCGACGTTATCGATGCAGTTCTTGGCCGGGTTAAAGTCACAGTCAATAGATGTGGCCGTACAGTTTTTAGTACACCACTCAGGATGTGCTTGCACGGCCAGTCTGTTCTTTTCTTTGTATAGTTGTGGCCTGTCATCGAGTAAGTATCGATTAAAAAAAGACGATTGCTTAGTAGCGACCAAAACGGCATAGTCGGCCGTGTTCTTAATGTCAAGTTCACCCTTGATTTCCTCAGTTGGAGGGCCGTCCCAACCACAAATCGTCATCCATTGTCCAGCGTCGTTTTTTAACTCTGGAAAACGTTTCGTTGCCATCAAGTACGTACGCCAAACGTCTTCAGCCGCCGTTTCATTGTGGCAACTGCCATCGCCCGTGAAAAGATTTTTCCCTGGCTCGCCGGCGTCATTAATCAAGCTCTCAGTAGGATGCGTTGCAATCCAGTTGAACATAACGCGATCAGTCATCGGAAGATGGCGATTAATACCTTGCATAACAAATACACGCATTTTACCACCCAATGGCGAAACTTGTGTCGAGGTAGCTTTTAAAAGAATTGATAGCTTTATTTCATTAAATCGCTGAAGAGAAGACTCTCTCAATCCCCATGGCATAACATGACACACCTTTCTTGTCACATGAAAAGTATGTTGAGCCGGACTTATCATCAGGCTTCTTGAAAACAATGACGACAAAGTTGAAGTGTTCAGTCCATCTTCGATTATCGAGCATTTCCTTGATGCCACGCGCAACCTCATACTTTGTAGCGCCAACTTTAATCAAGAACGTGGCCGTCTCATCAATGTCCGCTGCCCAGCCTTCGCCACTGGCAAAACGAAGAAAAAGTGAAACAATAAAAAACGAACGACTGTTCAATCACATTACGAATTAAGTGTATTGAAAGTTATTGGCACGTTTGAGATTTCATGTTGATTGCAGAAGAATGTTTTATGTACAGTGTTTACAAAAAATATATAGTATTTACAGTAGGAGTAGAATGCCCAACAGAATCGTCGATACGGCACGAGCAATTGCATTGGATTCAAAGTCGCAGCAATATGCGGGCGCCGTCACATGCGACGCTGTCGGTGCAGTGATTTCAATTTTACTGGCATAACACGTATACCCACTCCACAACTCTGCTTCGGGATCACATTTTTGTGTCAACTGGGCAAGTTTGTTTTCACTCACCCAGCCCCAGCCCGGTGTCTTGAGTGTCGATCGCGACCAAATGCTAAAAGTACGCCGTTTAAACTGTTAAAAGTTTGTCGAACTTACTTGAGCAGTTCGTGTGCCCGACAGAGTCGCTGATTCTGACGACGGCAGCCAGCCTCAGCAAGTTGACGGTGAGGAAAGACAGAATCGGTCATATTTGCTCCGTGCAATACACCACAGCAAAGACCCTGTGATAGAACTCGTTGTTTGACCTGAATAAAGAAAATTAGATTGCAGCTCAAATTAAACTTGTTGTTAATGATGTATTAAATACGTGTTGTCAAACCCCTTTCTTTCTTATCACTTTTGATAAACCCGTTAACTTATCAAGATATGCCCGAACATATTCTCTTATTATAGGTCTATCCTATAACAAAAAAGTAGACATAAACTAATTTATGCAAGTAAACCGAATTTCTTACCCCATCTTTTGAATGATGGAAAAGCATGTCCGTCTGAATCATTATTGTAAATTTTTTCACGGTGAAATAAGTACGGACCTTTGACGTTTCAACACGACCGTTCCAACATTTGTAACCCTCCCATAAAACCTCGGCCACGTCGCACGATTTAGTCTTGACTAATTCATCCGGCCTGCCTTCTGTATCGTACCACAGCCACGTGTCTTCCAAACCAGTCGGTCCCATGTGCATACCGGTAAGAATTTGTTTCATGTTACACATTGATCGACCCATTGCGTTGCACTCGTTGTGAACGAGATGTTGATTCTCGTATGTTCCTTTTTTAACGTTTAAAATAACCGAGAAAATCTAATTACTAATAAACTAACCAGTTGTCAGCGCGAACATTGGATGGCTGAACTCTTCGTACTCTTCAACGACCGTGTTCGAACCAGGCACTAAGTTGTTTAAGGTCGAGTTTGCATCGGCTGGGGCACCAGGCTGTGTCCCCAAATTCATGCCGGTTCCCGAAGCCGAACGCGCCGTCAAATCAATCACTTCCAACTTTGGCGAGCTCGCCGTGGTTGACTCAATTAAATGTGCCGTTTGATTCATGCCATTCTTGAGCAAGACATTTGGCATTTGATGCAGTTTGGCATCGGACGGTAGAGCAGCGGGTGACATTGCGCCTGCCGCGTAGAGACCACTCATTGCCGAATACACCTTCAGCGAAACACATGTTTAGATTAAGCTCAAAATGTTCAAACACAAACCTGACTCATGTAAGGGTTCTGTGCATATGGGCTGCCCATATATTGTCCATAGGGGCTCATTGCGCCATATGCAGCTTGGCCGCCGTAACCGCGCCCTCGGGGTGGTGTTTTTGGTGTTGGTTTATTGCTCTTGAAACGTGTCTCTGGAATTATTGCCAACTTCGGATTTTCAACTGACTCCATCGGATCATGGCCAGTGAAGGCTGATTTGCCTTTTGCATTTATTCCATATGTATAAATGTGGATTTTATCTTCTTGTGGAATGACCAACTCAACTTTTCCATCGCCCGACAAGTCCCCAATCCACGTCAAGCCAACGCGGCCGTATGAAGGAGTCGCCGCCATTTTCTTGAATCCCAAGCCACCCTTTGGATTGGTTGGCACCAAAATGTAACTACCGCCGTCTCCGGCGCCATTCACAAAGACATGCGGTCGCGTTTTACCCCGTGTCTTGACATCAGGCCAAAAGGCTTCGGCCCGACCGGGCGATCCCTCTTGATCGAAACCGCCGGCTAGAACGGTTCGTTTCCACTGGCCAAAAACAAAATCATCGGGCAGCTGGTACGATATAACGTGGCCACGAGAGGCGCCGCGCTTGATAACCGACGTGAGTATATCAACGCGACCGTCGTTGTTCAAGTCCACCATTTGGATGTCATTGTAAGCGCCATAGTTATCCGCCACGCGATGTCTCACTTTGTCCTTTTTCAGCCACGTGCCCTTTTGTTCAATTGTCCAAATGACGCCAATGGTGGAGAACTTGCGTCCCGCCACAATCACATACTTCTTTCCTTTGCGATCTAAGAGGGCAAAGTTGGCGTCCGCCATGCCTTGGTGCACCACTTTGGGTGTCCAGCCATCCTTCTTCCCTCCGGGCTGCGCCAGCCACATCAGTTCGCCAGCACCGCCGACCATTCGAGCTGATACAATGTCGAGTTTCTTGTTTTTATTCATGTCCGAGAATTTGACAGTTTCATAAGTAGCGTCCTCTTCACTCGTGATCGAGTAAAAAGACGTTCCGCGGGGGTCGGGATGCGCCAAGTAAATGTGTCCCGACGTATCGTTCACATTAGCCGAGGTGATCCACCACTGGTTTCCGTCGGCGTTTTTCACCGCACCTGGTGGCACCCGACCCAAGTTAGTTGGTGCCGCGATTTCATTTAGCAACTCGCGCGGTCTCATTCGTTTTGGCGCCATGTATTTCAGCTTGACATTATCGACAATGCCGATGTAGTACGGTCCGAACAGGCCCAGATGGCCATTGATCATTTTGACACCGTCGATCTGTGTGTCAACACGCATTGTGTAGAGTTTCTTAGGTACTAACGCATGTACCACGTGATACAACAGTAATAGCTTCTTCATGATTTAAATCTCTGTATTTTAGTCTCAGTCACACGTTTTCTCGAATTACTCTGGCCAAGACTGAGCCAAAATGATAAATATCACGATTTACGCAGAGCAGCCTGATTTGGTGTCCTCATCCACCACCAACCCACGCGCTTGCTCGAGTAACACCACCATTGGAAAGTCCTCCATCCCAATGCATCCAAGTTAATTGACAATAACGCACATCATTAATCGTTATGTTCCAATTCTAGTTTTACGTTAATTCCATTTATTATTCTAAAATATAATATTTAATTAATTAATTTGTTACAGATCGCTTTAGTACTATTTTCAGCGTTTTAAAGGTCAATCGCGGTTTTCATTCACTCCACCAAAACAACTGATTCAGAGGAATCTGAACGGAGCATTGGGTCACTTTGAGTTGGTCGTTTAGATCTTTTTCGTGCGAAGCCTTGCTTAGACGACGACTTGAGACGTGGTTTATTTATATAACTCTATTGCTCATTTATTCGTTTGTCCAAGGAAAACGTCAAAGTCAAAAAACGTGAAGTACTTTAAGAGAGATACAATGTTCATTAAATCAACGCGTAAACTTACGTGGAACATAGCTCAAAACTCTGTAAAGTTTACAACAGCTGCTGGAACAAGGTACATACCAAACTTTAAACTTCCGCTAAAAACGTGCATCTTTCAGCCGTCACTTTCCGCTAGTATGGCTTCGTGATCATGATCGAAGCGCACAGGGATATAATCATGGGACATTTCAACGCAAAGTCGAAACGTTTTCGTTAAGTCCAATGGCATTGGAGAAGTTGACCAACGAAAATGACCTGGTATCTGCTACGTGGGCTGATGGATCGGTCACTTCTTATCCAGTGTCTTTTTTGGAAGATATTATCGCGGCTGACGAGCCAGTCACTGGTGTCATTCATCCGGTTCATCGGACATGGGTTGGTGCTGAGTTATTTGATATTTACGAGACTGAAGACATTCCGACATACGACGAGTTAACGTCACCTGATACGCAATATGACTCGCGAAAACGAATGATGCAAACACTACTCAAATATGGCGTCTGTTGGCTCAAGGACACCCCATCGGATCACGCGGCCACCGTTGCCGCGGCGGAAGCGTTTTCAACTGTCCAGTCAAATGTCTTCGGTCATGATTGGTCATTCACGGCGGATGGAGCGCGATCTGACACGGCTTATACGACCATGGGTATTGGTTTGCACACGGACGCTTCGTACTATACACAGCCAATGGGCATTCAAATCTTTCACGTTCTGCAGCATAACGGTACAGGCGGGGCGACAATGTTGTCGGACGGTTTTGCCGCGTTAAAAGAGCTTGATTCTGAAGCGCTTGACTTTCTTAGTCAATACGTTTTGCGCCACGAGTACAAGGAAACTGGTCGACCAGGTCACCACGTTCACTCGGTCGGCACTGTTGTCGATTTGAACAAGCTGAATGGAAGTGTTCGGCGATTGCGATTCAACAACTTCGACCGAGCGCCGATCGTACCTGAAAACTCGGAGCGCTTTTACCACGCCTATGGCCAACTAGGTAAGTGATAAATTAGTGGTTTTTGTTAAAACGCCAGCGCAATTTTCAGGCAATATCATCAACGCGTCAAAAATGGCGGCGACAAAGCGACTTGAAAAGGGCGTCGTCATTTTTGTCGATAACTTCCGCGTCATGCACGGGCGAACGGGCTTCGACGGCAACAGGACTGTTTCCGGTGCCTATTTGACGCGCGACGACTGGGTGTCAACTGCGCGCGCCTACAATATCTTGCCCAGTGACTTTTACTGACTTTAATTTCAATAAACGGAACGACTTAAAGCGGACTTCTGGCCTGCTGTACAAATTACTGTCAAAAAATAGCAACAATTTCCTAAAGTTATTCATTTTGGGACTGTGTGTTATTAGGCTCTTCTATGACCACCGTACTAGTGACAGTCCTTGTTTCTTGCGATCAAAAACGTGTGCGACGGCCGGGAATCGAACCCGGATCCATTGCTTGGAAGGCAACGATGCTAACCATTACACCACCGACGCTGGTGATCGCCAGTGCATTTAGAACAACTATAAAATTCTTGTTCGAGTTTAATATTTGAGCATCGATGTATATTAATCCAGCATGGAGGTTCAGTATCATGCAAAGTCAAAACGGTATCTAAGGAATAATGGGAGTTGAACTCGATTTTATTTATAGTGTAATGAGAGAGTGAGAACGCGATGGTGAAGAAAAATTCAGGGCTTGTGTGGCGACAGAATAGATGATCGACTAGTTGACATTTGTAGCATGCGTCGGATGGGCGAATTAGCTGATAATGATGAAACGGAGGGTCTGCTTGGGATTACTTTTGGTTCCTATGTAGATTAGGAGAATTAGAACGCTCATGTGATTTTTATAACTTACGGGAAGCGGATTTGTATGCCAATCTGGTAAGTCTTGGACGTTGACAGAGCCGTCGTCTGAAGTTTACAACATGACTACAGAAGAGACATTAAACAAAAACTGACCAGATGTTTTCGACTCAATCTGATGGCGCCAGGCCGACTCCCCACACGAGTACACACTCCCGCCTAGCCACGACATGCAACTTGGCTGACAGGGCAGCGATGTGAGTCGGTACTGAATTCAATTATTCAAAAAAATCAAAAATCATCGAAACTTACATCCAAATTGGCCAGCTTCTCATAACGCTCCTCAGCCAGTTGATGATTGATTTCTTGAAGGAGACGCCTATTGAGACCTGGCATCGATGCACCACCACCACAGAGAATAATATTGCCTGCCAAGGCACGGCGACTGTCAATTGGTGCTTCTAACAGGGCATCGAGTACTGAATCAAAACGGTTTAACTGTATTGACACTTTTTTTGACTTACCCAACGTCGATAGTCGATTATTTTCGGCATACTTGATCCACATCAAATCAACCGTGTCCATTACTTGGCCGCGTTTGACATTGACAACATTGACGCCATCCGTTTCCAACTCTTCCACCTTCTCACGCTGCTTCTGATTCCACTCGTCTTCGATGCCGACGCAGTATGCCAATCGTGCTAAGACATCCTCGGCGTATTTGAGTGGAAAGAGCTCCTCATTAATTGACTCATTCGTCGCCAACACCGTCTTCCTCAAATACATCGACATTTGTTCGATTGATTGTTCAGTTGTCTTCTCATTCCAAATCAGCGGCACCCCATGAACAACTGTCGCCACTGTAAACTCGCTCCAGCCGAGATTAATCACCAGGCCCGTGTTTGACGCAATCCCACAGCCAGTCACCGCCGCCACGGGCCGCGTGATAAAGATCAAGCCCGGTGCGGCAATATACTTCAACGCCGCCTCGGCCACGCGCTCTCGAAAGTGCTCCGGCTCGGTTGATTTTTCGACAATGGCAATGCGACGCTCGCGGGGCGAGATTTGAAGGTGAACATTATACAACCAGAGCATAAACGACGAAACCGTCTCCACCTGGGCCGTGGGCGAGCGCAGCTGTTCCGGCGTCGCCACGATGACGCGCGGGCCCGGTTCGCCACCGAAACCGGCTTTGGTGTAGCGCGAGCCAAACTCGATGACGATTGGCGGCTTCTCGGAGGTGAAGCCCAGGCCGGCAAGGAAGGACATTTTTTTCTCTCTTTTTCTTTCTTTCTGAGTCAAAAAATAATAATGGGAAAAGGGAAATTAAGCCGATGAATTGTACTGGGTGAACGAAGAAAAAAAGAGAGAAACAGTTCGAGGAGGAAAGATGAGCTTTCTCCGATTTTACATTCGCGTTGCCAATGTCAACTGTGCGGCAGCGGAAACGCGATTACTGAATGCCCTGCCCAAAGCGGAGCGTGATTACTGCCGCGAAGTGACCCATGACAATGCTCGCATGAGACGCATCTTGGGCCGTGCGTCGATACTGTACGCACGGAGCCAACTGTGTACGTCGGACTTGACACTGCCGATTGAACGTGGACAATGGGGCAAGCCGATGTTAAAGGGCGTGTCGTTTTCCATTTCACATAGGTAATGCTAACTTGTCATTTACCGGTCGGTAAAAATTATGTTGTTAAAAAATTACCTTTTTGAAACATAACGCGATCACTGTGAGAAGTTAATAGTCTAACTTCTGATTGTTTCAGCGAAACAGAACACGCCCAATTCGCCGTATGCACCGCCACCACCGAAAAAGTTGAGCTTGGCATTGACGTTGCCCAAATTGACAGGCCACTGCCGATTAAAACCATATCAAAGTCAGAGTATTTGGAACGGTTAAAGGCGAACGAATCGCTTGGAACGGCCAACGAGTGGCGCCAAATTGAGATTGCTGATGATGTCGACGAGCGATTGAATACATTTTTGCGTTTATGGTCAGTAAAAGAATCAATTTTAAAGGCCACCGGTCTCGGTGCATCGGGTATTAAACCATCTTCGATTGACGTCAGGTACGTTTCATTGTCGGATTATGTGACTTCCGAGTGTAGTTAAAAACAAATATCAAGCATATGTTATTATTAATAGCACATGTGGCTCACACCCAGTCGACTGTAAAATGGACAACCGAAACGATACGACATTTACGATAAACGATCTTGATGCTGATGGATCAATAGTTGAAAGTACACTCGATCTTGATAACACGCGTTTCTTTCTATCCGAGTGTTTTCTAGGTAGATCAGAAGTAAAGTATTTTCCACATCGTTCAGTTGATCTTGACAGAATGATTGAATATCTGTAATAAAAATCATATTTATTAACCACTTAAATTACCTTTTTTGCCGGAAACAAAATTACTGACAGTAAGTGACTATTAATTTTCACATGGCCTTTTTACTAACTAAGCCAAGCTCCGCCCTATCAAAAGGTTCGCTTTGCTATTCTCACTGTTGATTCAGCGTACGAGTTTCAGCTGCTTTGATTATGGTGTCGCAACCTTGTCGAAACTTTATCTTGTTAAACTCGCCATCCACCCACACTAAGCCCTTAACCCCGCTGCATTCTCCGGCTGAAGTAACCGGCGTTCCAAAATCAACGTTGCCACGGCGAATTAATTTACGTGAGACTCACACCAGTGCTTCGACAACAAAAGTGCCCGAGGCCAGTGTGGTTGGGTGCACCGATGAGTTAGTTTCGAGTGTGGCGTGAAATTTGTTTTGTTGTACTTACGCCAAGAGACAGAGAGAGAGATCGGAATAGAACACCGACATGTTCAATCATGAAAAAGAGAAAAACTAAGAAGGAAACAGCGGTACGGCCCAAGTGGGCAAATGCGTTCTATGGTAGTTTACTAGTCGCTGTCCTGTGCGCAGTCACAGTCGCCTTTGCATTCCATCGTTTGAAGGTAGGGTTTCGAAATGTGCAAAACAAGATCTAGTTTAAAATAAAAGGAACGTGTCCAATTGCGAAACAATGAGCTGAGTACGGCTAACGAGCTACACTTTCTCAAGCAACTCGAAGCACTTGAACAAAGCGATGAGCAGCGTAAAGTCATGTTTGTCAATGTCGAGCGGCCTGAACCGGTGAAAAAAGAAGTCGAAATTGCCAAAGAGGAAGCGACGACGACCACGGCGAAACCAGTGACCGACGCACCGGGCCCGGAATTGGGCGAAATGACGACCAATGCATTCATGAAAACGTTCAAACGCGAACAATGCGCCGATGTGACGTTGATGGAGCCAGGTCAGAAGCGAATTGCAATTAGCTCCTTTCCCGGCTCGGGCAACACATGGGCACGTCATCTTATTCACATGGCAACGGGCCATTGGACGGGGAACGCGAGAAGTAGTCAGAAACTTAAAGATGCTGGCTGGCAAGGCGAAGATGAGAATTGCATGGAGGGAACGACGATAGGCACGGTTACGTCACACTTAGCTCCACTAGACAACTAACTTTCTTGACATCAATGAGAACGATTTTTAAGAGATAGTAAATAGCCTTTCAAAGGGGCTACTTATTTATTAATGACATTTATGATCCACTGTCTACTGAGAGCTCCGTTTAGTGAGAACTCGTGACACAATCTTTAAATCAGCAATTAAAACGCACAAGTGGCATACGTACAAAAAGTGTGCCTATGATGGCGCCATTATCATTATTCGCAATCCGTTTCACGCGTTGATTGCCGAGTTCAATCGTCAAATGACAAGCAACAAGGTAGGCTCGATTGATGTCGACCTTTACAAGTCAATGGGATGGGAGAAGTTTCTGGTCGAATACAGCCGCGATTACTTTGACTTTTTTAACGAATGGTTTTCACGTTTCCATAATCCAATCGAAGTCGTCTGTTTTGAAGAAATGGTCGAGGATCCGGTTGAACAAGTCGGAAATATGTTAAAGTTTCTGCGATTCCCACCGTACAGGTAGACAGAGGACATTTTATTCAAACGCTTACTCACGTTTAGATTGGACTGTATCACGGAGAATGTCGAGGGCGATTTTCATCGCGAGCATCACGTTCACTCGCATCACGTGAAAATCTACTCTGAGGAACAGACGGAGCGGCTAAAGACGATCATTGCCAAGATTTCCCTCATGCTGACGCGGCATCATAAACGCGACTGTACACAGTTTTTCAACTACACAAACGTTCAATATTATTAAATTATTAACGACTCATGTTTGGCGAGCCTAGACTCCAATGTGCTTTGATACGCTCAATGAAGCCGTTACTTGAGTGACGAATAAATTAGATGATATGCGGCTTGACTTTTTATTACAAGTTGTTAGTGGAGGAGTGAACTTGATTTGGTGAAAACAGTTAGTTGTAAAGTTGGATGATGACATGCAGTTGAGTTAAAATGGTTTTGGTATGATCAGTGACGAGACCAGGGCCTGTGTAATAACCGGTGGCGGATCAATCAGGGTGCCGACTGCTTCGTCGGATGTGGTTGGCATCATTTCCTCTGCTTCTTGTTCGACTTTGATCTCAATAGCATCCCGACCTACCTTGGCCTGGAATTTGAGAAGCGTCTCCTTGTCGAACTTGGTCTTGCCCGCCAGCAGCACTTCCAGCTGCTTACCGATAACGGCATTGTCCATTTCGATGCAATAGAGCTCCTGGATGTGATTCTGCTTGCCCTCCTCGAGCAAGTCCTGGTAGAAGGCATTGCGCTGACGCTCACGTGCGGCGCATTGCCGGTTGCGATCCCGACGTCGGTTTCGTCTCTCCAGCTCATCCTTGCTCAGTGCCGAATCGGGCACTTTAGGCGGACGTCCCGGTCGCAGCTTGCCCGAGGGTCGAATTTGGGGTTGGCTGGCGTCGCGTGCTTTTTGTCGCGCCGCCTCGGCAATGCGCTGGAGGACCATTGTGTCGGTCGTTTTGTTGAGCGGA
>SCLD01097493.1:0-11201 GCA_004367895.1 Oikopleura longicauda | reverse complement strand
AGGTGTAAATCTCTTTTATAAAATTGATCCCGGGTGATAAAGAATGACGCGAATTTTGAAATTGTAGAATCTGGTGAATTTGGAACGTTTTCAGATATTCAATCATAGCGTTAATATCATTTATCCAATCGCATCGTTGGTGGCCACGTGCCTGACGTTCCTAGACTCCTAGTCTATTACACCTACGTAGCATTGGTCGGCCACCTACTCATTCATTTTGGTTAACCACCCACGACTTTCATATCTACCCCTATATAATCAAACACCCTCAGGGCAAAAACTAGAGATTCTTTTCCTTTGGATTTCTTCTTTTTCGATGAAAATGTTCTTCTTACCGTTTTTATCATTATTCAAAAAGTACTGTTTCCTGTATTTTCATGTATTTTCAGTTACATATAGGATAATCGGCAATTCCGTAAGAGATCCGACGTCAAAGAGACAACCCCTTTTGCACAATTTCTGTTTCTAAGATCTCTTAAAATGACTCCATCCCTTTTCACGTCTTCTTGAGTCGACTAAGCAGGAGCCTCTCGAGCTGCTAATCTGGCCTTCTTAATACTTTTTCAAAAGACAAATATTCTAAAAAACTTTTTTTAGTTAAGGATACCCATCTCGTAATTATAAAATCAAAACAAGGTCCAGAAAAAATTGGGTTTCAACTTTTAGTCTGATTAGATTGCGCTTTCAACCCATCAGCTCAAGTCTGAAAGGTTCGTACGTGTTGTAAACCAGCTATTTGTATTCCAATCCATGAAACTAGCACTTATGATACGATTAGTTCGTAGTCATTTTTTGCTCTGAAAAAGATATTTTGAGCATATAACTGTTCTGAGGCATATCCGGGTGGTCCTTTGGGCTTGCAAAGGATTGAAATATGATTAAATTGTGCTGATGTGGGAGCTAATCCTAGAAAGGAGTTAATCCTTCCATGGGTACTTTCCACACGAAAGCTAGAAAAGGGAGCTTATCAAAATTCAAAGTTCATCATTTTCAAGTTCGATCATTTGATTCAAATCATTTGAATTTTTTTATTGACGACAAAAACAAATTGTCGTAGGAATATATAAATATCCTAAGCTGAGAATGACCTTTGACACAACGGATCCATGGTATTTTATTGAACGCCCAGAATTTATGGGGCATAAATCCTCTCAGATTCCCGTTGGATTGTTCCTGACCAAATCATTATATAAATAATATCGTTAGAAAAAATAAAAATTTTCTTCATTATCATAAAAATGTAAAGGCTTTACAGTAAAGCCCATCGAATCACATATATTTTATAGTTGCCTGTAAAAGGCCTGTATGACTAAGTATGAGACTATATGGGGTGGTCACACATTAGATTGAGACGGTCATTATAACATGTGCAAAATTAAGTGGTTCACTCCAATGTGTGACCCTCTATATTATAGGCAATACCAAAATTATGATTATATTATTCTAGCCTTGTACTCAGTCGAAAAAAGTACTGGTTCAAGATAAAGTTGAGGTTTTAAAAAGCCCTCAAATCTTTTTTGGTCATTGTTGATGAGAAAATATTTCACGCTGATTGTCTTTATTCATGCTCTAAAAGACATAAATATAATATTAAAATAAAAATTAAAATAATTCATAAATTATCAATTATTGAAAGGACTTTTAAGTTGATACTTTTTTGGACCAAATGACTATCGGGAAGAGGCCCACCGCATGATCTTTGCATGAATTCTTTTCCTTCTCGAAAAAACGTTCATTCATTGAGCCGTTCAAAAAAGCCCATTTTTCATGACACGAAAATACTCACGTTGAAGTCTTCTGGTTTAAAATCTCTCGAACTTCAAACTTCAAAATCAGAATTTAAATTCGAAGTCGTAAATTAAAAAAAATCTCGTTATTGAAAAAGTACTTTCACTTTATTACACAAATCAATGGGCGCGATTTGACTCTCAAAGTCATAAAATCTTGAAATCCATTTGAATGGGTTTATTCGATCATTTTTTGGACTCATGAAGATATTTTATAAAAAATCATGAAAAAAGGGCGATCGCGATAATCAAGATACGGACGATCGCGATAATCAGTGCTGAAACATTACTCTCCTTGGCATGCTTTTTAGCTCTTTTTGGAGATATATTTTTGTTTGGGTATAAACTGTAAAAAGTACTTAGATAAAGACCACCCACAGGACTTATTCAGAAGCACAACTGAATTACTCTTTACGGATGTATTTGGCTTGAAGTCTATCTGATCAAACCTAAAATATGCTTTCTGTGATAGCCGCACAACTCGAGAAAGCCAATTGGTGATTGTGACGAATACGATTTAGCGACGAATGTTGCTGCGAATAAAATCGGTACCATTTGTTGACAGACTTCTCATTTTATACATGGATGTCCACAATTTTTCAAAATTGTTTGTCAGGGACGTCGCTAAAACCTTCAACATGACCTAAGTTTTGTCACCAAAATCTCAAAGTTGTCTCCAACATCTATATAAATTATATCCAATCAGCTAAATAACCAAAGTATTGAGTAAGGAATTGGCTACGTAATTTTGTCCAACCTCTTTACCGGCTTATTGGCAATGGTACTAATATAGTAATCGGTGAGGTTTTGAACGGAAGTCAAATGACTGAATAAACAGCCCTCAAATTGTGATGAATTAGGCGTCATTTTGATCCGTTAGGTCTCACCGCTTTGCAAAATCTTTCCCGCTCAACCATTTTTCTTAGGTAGGTTCTCAAAATGAAATTTTCAAATAACGTTCAAGTAAGCTTTCTAACCGGAACCGAAGCAATAGGCTACAAATTGTAGCGTTTTAGGTAATCAAGACAATAAATCGACTTCGTGACCACTCCAGTTCAGCTCATTTCAGTTCAGCACTGCCCAAGGGGACATTTCAGTATTATTAAAGTAAATCAGCACTTATCATTTCAACTATCATCTTTCAGTTTCAATTCTAACCAAGCCTAGCAGCTAGAGAAGTGATTCAAGTCAGAGAAATAATGCATTTGATATGGACTGTTTGGATCACTGCTGTGTATCCTAAAAAACTTGACCGAAATGCCCTCCAGGAAATTTTCAGTAGTTTTTTAAATATGCCATCGACTGAAAGCAGAAAATTAATAAGCATACCAAGGGCAGTTCAAGCTGATCCCATTCAGAAAGTGAACCGATTTTTGACTCTAGGAGGTCTTGATAACTTTTACGAAACCTTACAAAATCAAACGGATCGAAATCAACCTTGTCAAAAGAAATGGACACAAGTTGGTAATCAATGTATGCTCTTACTCAATCGAAACCAAAAAAAGGTTGTTCATAAACGATCATGTTTGAAGAGTGGTGCAAAATTAGTTTCGGTAAGTAAGGAAAACCCACGGCCCAAATTCGTAATTTAATTTTTCCCCAAAGTTAACCTTCCTTATTATAAGGTTAACTCCAAAAAAGAGAACGACGATATTTTGCAATTTCTGAATCAGTCCAATTTTGACAAAATTGGAAAATCTCAAAATATATGGCTTGGAATGAATTCGGCCAAGCAAGCTGGATCCTACAACATTGATAACTCACGACCGCCATTAAAAATCGAGTGGTTCAATTGGGACAGAAGTTCGGATGAAAATGATTCTGGTTTGAAGAACTCGATCCAAATGAATATAACTACTGGAAATTGGTTCCGAACAACTGGAAATGACTTTGCAGCTGCTATATGCTCAAAACCTCGTTCATGAAAAGCAAACTGTAAATAAATAATTTTACGGTCATTTCGCAAAAGATGTGTTTGGAAACATAAACTTACACGGGGTAAAATCTGACGTGGACGGTCACTCATGAGTCATGACTAATGGTTCAAAGTGGACATTCCATGAGAGGTAATTATAGCTTCTTAATTTTAGAACTGGACAGTTTTAAGGCAGTTCATACTTTTCTGAACCTGCAGTAATAATGATGACGTCGGTATGAATGTCAAACTTTGAGTTATCACCTGTCGAACTCAGTGACTCCCTTGCTGACGTATAAGTATTTTTTGAAATGTGTTATACGGTTATTTAGTTTTATATTGAGTAAAGTTTCTTTTTGATCAGGTCTGGTCAAGTGATGTCGGTATGCAATCCACAAAAATGAAGACAGATCTTGAGCTAAACAGTTTCAGCTTTGAGCGGAAATGCTATTTTTTCAGAGTGACAATGCCTCAATAATCGGAATTCCAATTTTATTTGAGCCAAGATTCTGTAGGAAACATGTCGAGTTTCTGTCAAAAAGTTCTGCCTCTTAAAGATTTATACAGTAATAAAGAACAGTATTGACAGAATAAATTAAACTCAATAAATAGCAAGGACGAACCCTATTTCTGAAACACAGATTGTCATATCATAAAATATAAGAACATGAAAATTTTGTTTTTATTTGTAACTTTCATAGACACTAAGAAGGGTTTTCGTTTTTTTATCTTATGAAGCTTCAACGATATTTCTGTCAGTGATGCAGCATGACTTGATATCAGAATGACAACCCATCGAAAGCGATCAAAGTATAAAACATTTGGAATTCAAGGAGGATCTTCAACAAAGTAATTTTTCATATGGGATCGACAAAGAGCAATAAATTTTAGTTATTATAGGTTATTGTTATAGGATCTGAACATTGAAATAATAAGATCGAAAAGGTTAAGGGTGTCCTTGTCGTTTTTGACTTCATTTTGGATTGCCCATTTTCGAAAACGGTGACGCTAGCACTTATCCGATGTTTTTATTGGAACACATGACAATTGAAGAAAATTAAGATGACTGAGACACCCTTAACGGTTAAGGCTTAACCCTTATTGACAACATAGGATTTCTAATGCTATTCTGAATTTTTCCACGATTTGCCAATAGGGGTTAAGAGTATATGACAATCGACGTTGCGACTTATATAGTCTATAGACTATAGTATAAATTTTTCATAATTAAGTATATTAATTTTATGGATATTGCTCATAAAAAATGAGTCAAAATCTATGAGATTTTATTTCAGGGCAAATCCAGCACATCTATTGCATCTATTTCCAGCAATGAACAAAAACATGTTTCACGAGCTGCTTGATGTTGAACCATGGCAGTCCAGCTTTGGTTCCAGTTTGGTAAATTACAAAAACCGAAGATCAAAATCGAAAAATAGTCGATCACGGAAATGGAAAAATCTTAAAGCAAATAGAAAAAATTAGTTTGATCTAAAAATAAATTTCTGAAGATTTTTTTGCGCAAAAGGCTGATCTAAGCGATGATAAGGCTGATGAGATCATTTTTTATCATCCCTTTTTGTGACGTTTTAAAGTATATATTTGGCAATGTGTCCAGGAGATCTCAATGTCATCTGACGTGTGTGTTTGAGAATCATAGCAGGACTCATTGATACAACAATTTAAACAGTTATTCATATCATTATTCACCGAGTTACCACGATTGCACGATGGCCACATTTGCTGATATGTTAATAATCATAGAACGGGATTATATGGCCCATCATAAATGCAAACCCACCGAAACCCACCGAAAGCGACCCATCATTAATTTTTCACAAATTGACAAATTAACTTCAAAAATGGTCTAAGAGGGGTCTGCAAACGTTTTCCTATAGTCTTGGTAACTTTTAAAAAAATTAACACAAAATAAATAACATAAAATATGACCACATTCAAATCACAGTTTAGAAGATTAAAATTATGAGGATAATAAATACTGTACGAACTTAATTTTTTCAACGTTATTGAAATTACTTCTTTTCATCAGGGGAACTGGTTCATAATGAAATTCCAATTTGGTGAAACTCCAAATTTGGTGAGAGAAATTATGTCCAAATCAAAATATTTCAAATGATACTCTATTCAGAAATGTAATTTTAAGTGAAATACTACGGTACGTGAAATTCTGGCCAGAGTTCTCTCAGTTTTTTCAGGCCGATCTATTTATCAAATTGATTTATTCCTTCTGATCAACGTGTTTCTCACAGTTCTCATCTAACCTGAAGTTATTCTCTGTCTAATGTACAACCCCCCTATAAAATGCTTTATACAAAATTCTTGATTTAAAGACAGCTGACAGATGAAATTGTATTAGAAGTAGAAAAGGGAAATACCGGAAGTAACCGGAAACACCGGAAGTGAACCGGAAGTGACTCCTTTATATATTCCGGAAGAAAAGTACAGTATCAGTAGTAAATGGGCTTGTTTGGTGCACGTATAATATGTATCAATAGGTATAAATAGCAAGTATACAGGTCCTTAAGTGGTGGCGGCGCTCGAGAGTAACCTGTAAATTTGAACTAGCTCTAGAGTTATTTCAGCAGAGGAGACAATTCGTAAAAGCCGAAGGGCAGCGGTGTGTAGGTTGTGTTTGCTTATTCTTACTAGCATACAGAGTTCAAGGCGTTAACTCAGGTTTTGCGTAGGCGTTTGGTTTTTGTCGTATGCCATGCCGACCATCACACCACGTGTTCAAGTCCATTATTTATATTTGTATAATCTCGGGCCATTTTCGAACCGCGAATCGAACGATTCAAATAATGTTCGGCTCTGTTTTGACGTTCTTTGCAGCTCAGATGAAGAAATTTTGAATCCGAATCGAACAAACGGTACGAAAAGCCAATATCTTCCGTTGCTAACTCATATAGACGACTCAAAAGTGACTGTCTCATATCATCTGTTAGATACTTGTACTTTTCATTGCTCGGACTTTGAAAATGAGATCGCCGATTTCGACCTTTTGGTTTATGATGATGACGTCGGCGTTGTTGGTTTTGCCGTCGAGTATCTCTTTTTCTAAGTTTTGTTCGATCTTGAGCCTGGGCATCATCAACAACTATCAGATCGATTTGAATATCCATAGCGCGAGCTGAAAATTGAATCAAAATAGTTTTCTAATCTTTACGCCCTATAGAGCATTTCCGGAAACATTTTCAAGCAATCTTGAGACGTCACTATAAACGATTTTGGGTAAGTGCACCTAGACATGGTATAAAATCATACCCCCTAAGTCACGTGATTGAGATATTTGATTTAAAAGAAAACCTTTAAAACTAACCAAAATTTTTCCGGGACAAATTTTTCGGAATTTGTCAATAAGGGATAAATAACTACCTTCTCGATGAAGTTCTTCACATTCGTCAGTTTTTCTTTTTTTCTTATGTTTTGATCGATTTTCGAATGGACTTGGTGTTCCAGGTTCTTGCCATGCTCTAACAAGATATAACGTTGGTGCTGTATCATTGATCGTTACAGGTGATCGGTCAGCTGATCGTTTTTTCAGTGAGTGAACTGTATTTGGTGGGACAATATCTCGCAAGGTTTTATCTATTTTCACATTTCGATGCAGGTTAATCAGTCCTTTGTAACATTTCTAAATAAAATACGTTACTCTTGGTCAGAGTATCCTTAATTGGTGACAAGTCGGGTGTAAGTGTGGCACAGCATAATTGTGTCACATGTAATCTAAATTAATTTGGAAGTGTCAAGCTTAGTCACAAACGTAATTTGTATTTTTTGATCTCCAAGATTCTGAACCGATTAAACAGAATTAAAATTAATTTTCACTTCCGGAATTCTGAATCCGATGATAACATCTCAGACATGTCAGTTTAACCGGTAGTCTGTACCTCACCATAATAAGACTTGAATACGCATTCTCAATGCGTATTTTGGTAAAGAACTCTAAAACCGTTGCCCGTGGATCATCCAGCCTCCGCAAACGCCCACGCAAAGCTTTCGATCTTTTTTTCAATTCGAAAATTCTAGAGTTTAGGGTCGAAAATTGGTACCATTTTTCATCATTTTTCTCATCGATGTGGTTATATTGTCTTTAATATTGCATATAAAAATCTAAATCATTAATTCAAAGAATATTTTTGCATTTTGTGTAAAGCAAAATTTTGGTTAGTAGTATATAATATCATATACTGTTAATTGACATCCCAACGTATAATTTGTACGCAAAGCTGAAATGGCTGTGCCTTATATCAATAAATGCGATCAGAATGGCCTAGGGGCTATTAAACACACGGGAAAGCCACGCGGCTATTTTAGGACTACTCTTAAAACAACTCATAAAAAACCGAGTTAGTAGCTCCGTCACGTTCTAAATAAATTTGCATCACCTTCAATAACCGATATACGAATTAGTTTATTTTCCAGATATAACAGAAAATTATGGGGTGTACGATCTAAAATCGCCAAAGGCCAAGGGGTGGGTAGTACAGTGTATGACTCAGCATATGAGAATTGTATGTACACAGGGCGGTTTACTAGCATCGAATAAATCATCAATGTCAAGTTTGGGACTAGCTAGACTCATTTAGAGAATTCTGATCAACCACTAATGGACACAGATTTCATTGAGACCAACTGAAGACCCAAACCCAAACCAACCGAAACAACGGAAACGTCAATTTCAAGTTCAATCGTTTCCAAAACATTTTCCATATTCCGAAAACGTACAACATTTCTAATTTTAAACCTACGATATTTTGATAAACCCACGCAATTCGAAGCGCTTGAGGATTATTGGAACCATCTTCGTTCATCTAACGACCAAATTATAAGAAGCTCACAAGGGTCTCAAAGCTAAATAACCGTCCGATAAACCACCTTGGATTGAACTTACCATATTAACCCAGGGAATAAGTCCATTTCCTTTCTTCAATTTTTTATCGAACTTTATAAGAACTTCTCCATTTTGATTTTTTTCATATTTACTTTCTTTTTGTCGTAAATTGACCAAACGAAGGGACTTTTTTGATTCTTCTGGATTACGAACTTCATGCCCTCTACCGGAAGCGCGCTTATCCTAATTTCGAAAGGGTAAATTTTTATAAAAAGACATTTGAAATGACAATAAAATCATTTTATAGAAAAACTTGTGGTCTCGTTTCAAGAAATATAAATTTTTTTGTCAGAGTCCTTTGGCGGGACTCAGACTTTTTTCCGAGAAAAAGTAAAATCAATCTATGTACACGCCTACGCACTCAAATTTTACTTTTTTATCGGAAAAAAGTCTGAGTTCCGCCTTACAGACAGTTAACTTGTGTATGGGAGTAGTACATTAGATAAAACTAATTTGAAATGATGATAACGAAATTTAACCTTCCTTTTCCGACAGTTTTGGAGCGTGATCGCCAGGTTTTGCATCACATTTTCTTCTTGAATAGCATTTATCTGTTTGCAGCTCTTTTGCATTATTGTTATTAATATGAGGATGGATATATGCTGGTTCATATATTGGTATTGTCTAACCAGGGATTCAAAGTTATGTCATTTTCTAGGCCACAGCGGTGTTGGCGACAAAAATCTAGTTCGTATCAACATTTGTGGGATGTTGGTGACCGACAGTCAGTAAAATCTGTAATGCCGTTTTCGATTCGTCATTTTTGTCATTTTTTTTGCTCTAGAAATTAGTATTTTCATGATTGTTCATGAATAGAAATGAAACTTCTAGCGTTTGGATTATAAACATCTTATATTTTCATCTCAATAGATTGGGAATATAGATTAAACATAAAAAACATTATTATGATTTTGGTTCAGAGGTTACAATAGGAAACAGATTAGAACGTCGGTTACAGAATTTAAAACAAAGTTAGAATCAGTTCTACAATCCGTTCTAATCCAGAAATATTATGTATATACAAAACGTACAGAATCTACAGAATGTTCAGATAGTCGAATATCCTTATAAAACACGTTTTATATTTGATTGATGATTCTTCCTACTAAAGATATATTCAAAAACACTTAGACTCTAAAGAAACGGTCCGTAAAGGGTTGTGAACCAGGACTTCTAGTACGACTTCGTACTCAGTACGACCTAGTATTTAGGACGCCTGATGAGGACAGCGCTTCGAAATGACCAAATCTTTAATTGGCCGTTCGTTCAACATTGATGGGAACAGAACCTAACTTGCAAGAAAGTGGACATTCATAATTGTGGACGGCCTTGAATTAGACGCGAAACTTTGGACGATTGTTAATTTCTATTCCTAAAGAGAATGTAAATTATCGAACATGTATTAAAAAACATACAATAAAATCTAATATAATCAAACTGATACGGACCATATGTTCAACTTAAACTTGGCCAAAAACCCAGTGACCTTTTCTTCAAAAGATCATCAAGGTCAAGGGAAGACTGATTTACTGACCCAGAGGCAATTGAATGAATGGAATCAATTGAATTAATTATTTAGTCTTGAACTTGAGCCAGATTAATCAAACAAATACAAAAAAAGTTTTCATAACTCGTTGCGTTTGTGCAAACTTTGAATCCCATTTCAAAAGACTAAAAATAAGTCCAATTCGGGCCATTTTCTTGAAGACTTTTTGTGGACTAAGGATGGTGAACTTTCGAACTGTTCGAGAGTTTTCTGAAATGTTCGCTCTTCGGAATTTTTTTTTAAAGTTGCTCAATTTTTGATGTTCGGTCGTGTTTTTCGTTTCAAATGTTTCGTAGTCTTCACTTTCCGTTCGACATGTATTTTCTGTTCCGTTCTATTTTATATCGTTTTTTAATATCTCTCAATAGGGCATTATCATATATAAAATCGCGTATAAATGTTTTTTCAATGTTTTAAGCGGAAATTCAGAAGGAGAAGAAGAAGATCCAAAATCAAATAATGGTCTCTGTTAAGAGTAAGGGCGGCCTCTTACTTGATGGAGCCAAATATCATCATCCAAAATCTCGATTCCGGTTTCCATATTAATAATTCCATAATTCTAATTGTCCGATATTTGACTTAACAAAAAGCTATCATCAGTACAAATCGATCTGAGACTTATCTGATACTAACCATCATGTCATTTCCGTTTTTTAAATCGTTCAACTTCCGGTTTAAGATAATCAGAAACAGCTGATGGAAAACATTATTGAGACAGGTGCAAAATGCAAATGCTGAATGTGATGTCAGTCAATTTTACATCAGAAAAAGAAGCAAATAAAGTCTATGCGAAATTAAGAATAAATGGCTTCCCGTCAAGATGATATTTTTTTTTTGGTGTTACAAAGAGGAGACCCTTCCTGATGGTCATTTAGTCCAAATGTCGAATGGGACAGTAAAGAGGCGATGACCATATGTAAGACGCACCCAACTTTACTTAAGGATACCTAAACCATAATGAAATTTCACCATAAGAGCCACCGAATATGTTTTCTCACTAAGTTTGGGTCGCTGATTCCGATTTTGACCATTTCCGGT
>SCLD01097482.1:0-11203 GCA_004367895.1 Oikopleura longicauda | reverse complement strand
CCTTGTGGGCTGCCTAAATCTTCACATGACATCCGGAATCATTGAAATCCTTCAATTTAGGAAAGAAATTGAATTTTATGACCCCGTACCAAAATGCGGACCCAAGCCAAAGTCCGCATTTTTTTAAACACGGTCCGCATTATTTTAAACAAGTCCGCATTTTTTTAAACGCGGTCCGCATTTTTTTAAACAAATTTTGGGTTTAAAATAAATGCGGACTTTTATTGTTTAAAAAAATGCGGACTATTAGAAATTCGGACAACTAATATGACGACTATATCTCTTTAGACTTGATGGATACCCTGACCAGCGATTTCGGGGAATTTTGATATAATAACGTGGGGTCCATGGTGGCCCTGTCCAAGCGAGCGTGGGCATGAGCGCTCTTTTCTTACTATTTTTGTCGGGTCATTTGGACAGAATGAGTCAGAATGGGCCCTACTTTAGAAATAAAGTTGTTTTCATTTTTGTGTTCGAAAATCCAAAGACGTCATCGGTGATGACGAAATTGCCAATTTGACTTTCAAAAAATTGTCCAACTTACTCTCTTTGGGAGTTTTTTGGTGGTTTTGGTCCAAATCATTTGTTCATGGTCCGTTTTGGTGTTTTCGGTCCAAATTATTAGTTCACGACCCGCTCGGTCGATTTTGATCCAAATAATTGGTCAGCAGACATGGGCAAATGGCGTACGGATCAAAATCTGGTCTTTAAATTTTTTTCGATTCAAAGTTGGTTTTTAAAATAAAAAATGATCTGTAAAGACAGAATCCAGATTTTGATCTGTACAAAATCTGTACAGCCTAATTAATATTTTTTTTTCATCCGTACAGATTCCGTACAGATCTCTCTCTGAACCAGATGAAAATCTGTACAGAATCTGTATCGATCTGAAAAAATATTTCAAAATCCGTACAGACAAAATACAGATCAACATCTGTAGAACCTCTGGACCAGGCTTATACCAGATTTTCGTCTGTAATTGTTCTGTACGGATTTGAAAACATTTTTCCGGGTCAGTACAGATTCTGTACAGATTTTGATCTGGTCCAGCGAAATATCTGTACGGTTTTTCACATCGAATCTGGACCAGATTTTGATCTGTACGCCATTTGCCCATGTCTGTTGGTCAGTGTTCTGTTTTGGTTGATAAGGGTCAGAATCATGAGTGCATGGTCCGCTATATAGTTTTGGTCAAAATCATTAGATCGCAGTCTTTTTTGGTCGATGAGGGTAGGGATGGCGATTTTTTGGTTTTTTTGTCATTTATTTGAGATTGGTCAAAAATGGTCTAGACATACCGTAAAAAGACTAAAAACGACTGTACTGTAGACCAAATTTTCAGATTTTAAGGGTGTTGAGTCACTGATGCCCAACCTTCAACGAGTTCAAACGTTGCGATCAAAAATTACGTAATAACGAAAAAAACGTTTTCTAAAGCCCCTGGATTAGGCAGTCCAAATGATTGGTTCACTGTCTGTTTTGGTCAATTAGGACAGATTCAGACGACGGACGCCAATATTTTTTCGTAGGTGGACGGAGATGGACGGTCGGACGAATCAACGAACTCCGCCCGTAGAGGCTGGTCTTGGGTTTACATATTTCAATCTAGGACGAGACAATTTTCTACGATTTGACGGTCCGCATTATTTTAAACAATATAGGTCCGCATTATTTTAAACAAGTCCGCATTTTTTTTAAACACGGTCCGCATTTTTTAAACAAGAAGTCCGCATTTTTTTTAAACACAAAGTCCGCATTTTGGTACCGAAGAAAAGATTTCAAATGTTTCTAGAACGTGTGAAAACATCGAGATTTTTTTCAAATATTGCTCAGTTCCAAAATTCTAAATTTTCGGGGCCCATCAAGTCAAAATGGTGGCGAAATTGCCAGAAATAAACTTGTTTTTGCACGGATATTGTCAGTTAGTTAGCCCACTAAAGTCATCTGGCAGTAAATTAGAATACAGTTAGTCACAAGTCAGTTAGTCGAAATACCAGTTAGTTATAAAATTAGTCAAAATTACTAAATGAACTCGTCACTAACTGAACTCGTTCCTAACTTCGCGAACCAATTAGGGTTGGGGTGCAATTGCGGTTCGGGTGAAATAAGGGTAAGGCTTCAAATTTGAAATGAGGGTTTGAAATTAGGGTGAGGGTGCAATTTCGGGTAGGGTGCAGTTGGGGTTCGGCCCGAACCGTTCGGGTGAAATTTTCAAACGTCATATCGTTTTCGAACTTTATTTGTGCAGTCAGTTGGTCAAAAGTGACTGAAGTTTAAGTCGACTTAGTTTCAAATCGACTTAGTAAAAATAACTATTAGTCAGATTTAAGTTAGGCAAAATTCACTTATTAAAACAGCAGTTAGTTAGCTAATTAGTTAGTTAGACGGCAGTTAGCTTAGTTAGCTAGTTAGCTAGTCAGTGAGTTAAAAAATTAACTGACTATAACCCGTTTTTTAAGGTAACTAGGGAAACAAAAAGGATTACTTACCCTAACCACCAAAAAAAGATTTTGAAACCGGTATTTTTCTGGCGGTACTTCTTGGCCGATTTTGATTTGAGTTAGGGTTAAATTAGGGTTAGGGTGAAATTACAGTAAGGCGCAATTTGGGTGAGGATGCAATTAGGGATAGGACGAAAATAAGGTTAGGGTGAAAATAGGGTAAGGGTGAAATAAGGGTTTGGGTGAAATTTCAGTAAGGGTGCAATTGGGGAAAGGATGAAAATTAAGATGAGGGCGCAATTTGGGATGGGAATCCTAACTTAGGATGCAATTAAGGTTAGGGTGAAATTACAGTTGGGGTGCAATTGGGGTAAGGGTGAAATTAGGATAAGTGTGCTTTGAATTTCAAATTAAGACGCTGACTTTGCTACTTCGTGTATTATGGCGAAAATAATATGTAGAATAGGTACTTAAAGATTCAGCACCTTATAGTCTTATATTTGTAATAAAAAAGAAAAAACCACGTCAAAAAGTTCTAAGTTTAGTAAGTAAAGTTAGGCATGGAAGGCAGGGATGCTCATACGGAATTTCGTACCCTTCGTACTCCGTACTCCTCGTGCTCCATGCTGGCAAAAATGATCGTACTCCGTGCTTAAATTCGTACCATCGAAGAACCGTACCCTTCCTACTCCGTACTCTTCGTGCTCCGTGCTTGTAAAAATGGTCGTACCCCGTGCTAAAGTTCGTACCCCCCGGAGAACCGTACCCTTCGTACTCCGTACTCTTCGTACTCCGTGCTATTAAAAATGGTCGTACCCCATGCTAAAATTCGTACCCTTCGTACTCCGTACTCTTCGTGCTCCGTGCTGGAAATAATGGCCGTACTCCGTACTAGCTTTTGTACCCCTAGAGTACCGTACCCTGCGTACTCCGTACTCTTTGTGCTCCGTTCTGGAAATAACGGTCGTACCCCGTGCTAAATTTCGTACCCCGGACTCTTTGTACTCCGCACGAAGAGTACGGGAGGACGGTGCTAGAGCAACCGTTCTCGTATGAGCATCCCTGGTTGAAAGTAGAAGCACTTGCTATCCCTAGAACGACTTATTGAACACGGATGCTTTGACTTAGGTTCTGTGGGTTCTGAACTATGAATCAGAGAGAAAATACAGAACCTAGTTTCCAGAACTAAGTTCTGGGATAATAAAAAATAAAAAAATCAAAAAAATCATATTGTACTGGAACCATAGGTTCTGAACCTAGGTCGTGAAACAAATCTGGAACCACCTGGTGAAACGGTTCCAGTCTTTTTTAGAACCACTTTTCAAAAAAGCAGTCAGCGCGGTTCTGGGACTTCGTTGCATACAATTCGCTGTCCAACTTATCGTTTCCTAGATATTCTCTTATGAAAATCTCTATTTAAATGATTGTCTTCTACAATTTTCCGATTTTTATTTTCTGGTAGACTAAGATTTCAAGCTGAGGTCAAAAAGGAACCTGCCGCTTGTGGGAATGTTGGCATGGGAGGCATAACGTTACATAGTATCCCGCTGAGGGATATCATAAAGACCCTATTTGAGATCATTTTCATGGTCCAAAATCAGAGATGGTATCAGCCCAAGCGGGATACTATAGATTCTTTCCATGCCCGCATTCCCACGAGCGGCAGTTTGAAATCTTAGTCTACCAGAAAATAAAAATCGGAAAATTGTAGAAGACAATCATTTAAAT
The DNA here is from genome assembly GCA_004367895.1 of Oikopleura longicauda. Taxonomy (NCBI): domain Eukaryota; kingdom Metazoa; phylum Chordata; class Appendicularia; order Copelata; family Oikopleuridae; genus Oikopleura; species Oikopleura longicauda. The sequence goes on along the minus strand of SCLD01097482.1, from coordinate 7,034 downwards.
AGAGATTTTCATAAGAGAATATGTAGGAAACGAAGTTGGACAGCGAATTGTAAGTAAAATACATTGTATTACTATTACTATATTACTAGGTTCTGGTTCGGTTCTGGTCCGGTTCTTGTTCGGTTTTAGTTCGGTTTTAGTTCGGTTCTAGTTCGGTTCTGGTTCGGTTTTAGTTCGGTTTTAGTTCGGTTCTGGTTCGGTTTTGGTTCGGTTTTAGTTCGGTTTTAGTTCGGTTTTAGTTCGGTTCTGGTTCGGTTTTAGTTCGGTTCTGGTTCGGTTTTGGTTCGGTTCTGGTTCGGTTCTGGTTTGGTTCTGGTTGGGCATCTTTCCGTATTGATGTTGTTTTTGAAATCCGTCTTTATTTTTCGAAAAAATCCGTCTTTTTTTCATATTATCTCTCTGGATCTCAAATCTTTTTGATTTTTTTCCAGAGCTCTCTGTTGCCTCAGCACCACATTTTTATAATTCAAATGCCAAAAAATCCCCCTATTGGGGGAAAAGATATTGGGGATTTTTCCCAATGACATTAAAAATAAATATGTCAAAAAATCGATTTCAATTTGACAATCAAACCCAATTGTTATACGAAATATATCTTTTTGGCATATGTTACCGATCTCTGTCTTTATAACGTTAGGCAATGACGTCACGTGAGTATATATCCGTAAAGTGAACTAGCCCAAAAATCGCGAGTTTTCACCCATTGTGTTTTGTTAAAAGTTTTACCCTAGGCTTTTATGACTTAGCATGTTTCGTGAGCAAGTTTTCAGAAATTTGGATTTTCCGGAAACCACGCTCATCCCAGAAACAATCTAGAAATGAGTTTCGATCTCATTTTAAAAAAAACTGATATCCTATTTGAAAAGAGAGTCTTTGTTGGTTAATCTGATGTAGGACGAAAAAAACAAACGTCAATTCTCATATAAGCAAAAAGCAAAGTCAAAACAATATCCTCGCTTATCTTTAATTTGAAGTAACGTCAAAAAATTCAAGGTCAGTCAAAATTGTCTTCCTGGGATGGATGGTCATCTTGCAGCAAGACATGTGGTGATGGCAATAAATCGAGATCCCGCTCATGTTTAACATATTGCGACAATGTCAAATCAAGTGATTTATCAGAAACCGGTACCTGTAATGCTGGCGACTGTAAGTTTATTTTTGTATGAAACGGATCCCATTTTAATAAAGAATTATTCCATCCAGTCTTCAATAACAATTCCAGGTTCTTCGAAAATGTCGTCTTGGGGTGAATGGTCATCTTGCAGCAAGACATGTGGTGATGGGACAATGTCAAATCGAGTGATTTATCAGAAACCGGTACCTGTAATGCTGGCGACTGTGAGTAAACTTTTCGTTTAAAAGGGTCTTATTGAATAGAAATTAATTTATTCGGTTAAAAATAAAAAAATTGTCGTCGTGGGGTCAATGGTCATCTTGCAGCAAAACATGTGGTGATGGCAATAAATCGAGATTCCGCTCATGTTTAACATATTGCGACAATGTCAAATCGAGTGATTTAACGGACAGCGGGACCTGTTATGTTCGCGATTGTGAGTTGTTTTTGATATGATGAGAATCAGATGTGAAGGGACAATAAATACTTCAAAGTTAATTTATATCAGGAAAAGCTGAATGGCGCCCTCTTAATTGTATATTCGGAGAGCTGTTCTCCTCTTTCTCTCATATGTGAGCAAGTCCTGTTATCAAATCCCTGTATTCCAATTAGTTATTTATTCAATATATTCACAATCTTAGGTCCTCCGAAATGGTCTTCCTGGGGTTTGTGGTCATCTTGCAGCAAGACTTGTGGTGATGGCGATAAATCGAGATCTCGGTCATGTATTTCATATTGCGACAATGTAAAATCGGGTGATTTAGGAGACACAGTTACTTGTAATATTGGCGACTGTAAGTTGTTTTTTGAATTACAAGGATCAAATCCAAAGGAAAGATTTTTCCATTTGATCATTTTTCATAAACTTAGGTCCTTCACAATTTTCGTCTTGGGGTGCATGGTCATCTTGCAGCGCGACCTGTGGTTACGGCGATAAAACAAGAGCTCGATCCTGTTTTGCATATTGTGACAATATCAAAACGAATGAGTTATCCGACACAGATTCCTGTATCGAGATTAATTGTGAGTGTTTTTATATTGCAATTTACACAGATTTTATTGTTTAAAGGTCCATCAAAATTGTCGTCCTGGAGTGAATGGTCATCCTGCAGTACTACAGCTGATGAAGAAATGAAAACAAGAAATCGGTCTTGTATTACTCATTGCGAAAATCTCAACTCGATTGATTTATCTGAAAGTATTTCATGTGGTAAGTCGGATGGTGGTTCGAGGGATTCCTTAAAAAAGCAATTTAAATCTAAGGTCACGTTACTCGAGATGTATTTTATTTAAAATAAACACATTTATTTTTCCCTTACAATTCTCTTACAAAAATCTTTTTTCTCTGATCAAGTAATTATCCTCTTTTTAAAATCAAATATTCCAAAAATGTGCTAATTTAAAAATAAATCACGTGATCAGAGAAAATTCGTCAGATTTTCGTCAGAGAATTGAAATGGAAAAATAAATGTGATTTCTTGAAATTAAATGCATCTCCGGTCACGCGACTCATGATTTTAAGTGCTAATTTGGCGAATCCCTCGTATAAAAGTTTTGAATTTTAATGTTTATTTTTGTCCAAAAGATTCCAAGCATTAATTTTTAAGCACCGCGATGCTATCTTAAACAATTGATAAAACCGCAAAATGCCGCTGATTGGTCATGTGACAAACCAATCGAATATGAGGCAGTTCCACCATTCACAGTATGCAACATTATTTGTTTAGAAGGTTTCGATTCTATAAAAGGTGAGCAGTAGTTTTGTCAGGCACAAAGCCCAAGGTAGAGTGGTTCACGGCCTATCTTGGTTATGTATTTTTGACCACACTTCAAAGCCAAATTTCGCCAAGAAAATCACGTGATCGGATTCATCCTACTAGTGCATTTTATAGCTGGTTCGACAAGCTATCATCACAGTTAGTCACTTTATAAAAATCCCCAAAAGTATTTCTTTAATTCGAATTTTTTGATTTTTTACGATTTTTCCCTATTTTTGTTATGCTCAACATGTCATTTTGAAATAGTCATATTTTATTGAGCACAAGTTTCAACAAGTTACCATAGGTACTCATCGACTGAGAGTTAGCCAGAATTATGTTTTATATAAGTCGCCAAAAGACTTATCAAAGTAATGAGATAATCAAATGGATTATGTAACCTTTTTTGCGACTTTGCTCTCTAGCGCCTTCTGTGGCCATTTTTTGTTCTTTGCTTTTCTTTGGCCTATTGGAAATCTTTGGCCGATTAGAATTATTACACATAATTTTTCATGGTAAATTCAATGAAATAAAAATCAAAAAAATCCATCGAGCCAATTTGTCAAACTCGTTAGTTCCAATTAAAAAAAAGTTTCTTCAGACAGGAAGATTCACGATCTATCTCGCCAATGTATTCTCGCCCAAACTTCGAAACTAATTTACCTAGAAAATCAGGTCGATCGGATAAATTCTAATAGTGCATTAAAGAGCTGGTTCCACAGGGTATCATCACAAGTAATTTTTTTACGATTCTCCTTATCTCTGTAATGCTTAACATGCAATTTGAAAATGTTTATAACTTATGGAGCGCAAATTTGTTTAATTTTAGTACCCAACTCAAGCAAACTCCAGCAATGTTCCCTAGAAAAAAAAATCTTGACCCGTGAACCAACAATATGTCAGTATCATTATTGGAATCTTGCAACATCTGGTCCCTTTCGGTCCCTGCTGAGGTGACTTTCAAAATACTCTCAGCCAAATTAGGTGACGGCCTATTTATAAGAACAATTATCCAAGAATCTTATTTATTTTTAAAAATCGATAATTCGGTTGTTTTAATAAACGATATCCCGTCTTAAAATATTCGAAACATCGTCAAAGATCTACGTTAACTCTTACTCTTAAAATCACATATTTTGATCGTTAACATGAATATCAACGAGTTCTCTTAATAAGAGCTCAAGACTAGGATGAGTCAAGGAATTAGAGATTTTTTGTGAAAATTCGCCCTCCACAAGTAATGATCATTTCAAAATGGCATTCAAGAGAAAGGAAAAAATCGTAAAAATTGAAAAACTACGAATAAAAGAAATACCGTTGAGGATTTTTATATAGTGCCAAATTGTGATGATACCTTGTAAAACAAGCCTTAGAATCCACTTAAACATTTAAGCATTTATCCGATCACGTGATTTTCTTGGTAAAATTGGGTTTTGAAATTTGGTCAATTTTTAATCGTCAACATAAGCATCAACCGCTCTCAATAAAAGCTCAAGGTGATACTTAAAACATATTTAAGGCAAGAAACCTTTATGGCGCAATTTTCATCGATGTAAAAAAGCGGGTATCTGGCATAAACCTCTTGATGTGTACATTTCGTGCAAACCAAATGGTAAGATTTTTCAAATAAGAACTGAGTCCGTACAGATTCAACAGGCAAAGTGAGATTTCAACTTTTACAAAAGTCCAAAAATAAACGACCAAATAAAATTTTTTCAAATTATTCTTTTCGAAAAACCCAAAAAATATTCTTAAATTATTTTCTCTTATTTTGAATATTTTGAAACATATAAATATTTATTTCATAATTCTATTTTCTCATGTCACGTTATTTTTACGCAAATAAACACTTTTGTATAATGGAATACCTCAAATAAGTACATATTGTGGAAAACTGATTTGAAAGAGAAAAAAGTGATAACTTGAGATACCTCTCGTATTTTTTCAAAAAATCCAAAAAAAAAATTTAATTATTTGTCAAAATTATTTTCTTACTTTAACCCTAATCGATAAAATCATATTTTGCCAACCTTTGATCCGGACCCAGAAGTTCTGCGTAAAACAATATTTCAAGGTCAATTTTTCAACGAAAAACTTCGAATAATTGAAGAAGATAATAACAAGTACAAAGAAAATTTAAATTCCGCAAAAAAAGAGGCGCAGAATATTGTTAGTAATTTTAAAAGTTTTCAACAAAAGAACTCAAGCTAAGGTGATATCAAAATAGACACTAACAAATTTTTTGCCATAACATCCTGGACCATTCTGGACCGTCTGTTCGGGAAGTAAGATATATTTCGGCTATCACCCTACCTCAAGTTTGTGGAATGCAAATAAGAACTTGGAACTCAAATATATAATTTTGCAAAATAAAACTGAATATATGAAATTGAACAGTACAAATTTGATCAATGACAAAAAAAACTGGAAATATGAGCATCAGAGCTGGCAGAATGAAATTGACTCTTTGGAAGAAGAGACCATCAGCCTTATCAATAAAAATAATATTTGGCAACAAGAATATCAGACTCTTCAAATTGAAACTGATGACTGGAAAGAAAAGTCTATTGTTATAAGTCCAGCTGAAACAATGCCTTCAGAATGTCCAACAAATCAGCCTACAAATTACTCGTTTCAGCAAAGTAAAAATTTAATTCTTTCATTTATCCGTCGAGAAAATGATTCACGTGAAACTGATGTTTGCCTTGGATCACTTACAAACGTGGGAGTTTTCACTTCAAAAGTATGCTGTCAAGCTGAAGAACAATTTTTGTATGATTTTGAAAATTCAAAAGAACTTTCGATCGAATCAAAATCCTTATGGATTGAAGACAACATATGCTTTATTAAATTTGAGGAATCCATTCAATTCAATTTTTCGAAATTGAATGGCAAGACAAAGCAGCTCTGCAAGATTATGATTTATGACATTTCCGGAGGGGATTTTATTGAGGAAAAAATTGAAATCGAAATTGATGACTGTTATGAAACTGTCTGTGAATTTAATATGTTTTCAAAACTGCATCAGAATCAAATCATTATGAATGGAACTTCCATCTTGTGTGATTTGTCCTTTCAGCTAGGAATAATCACAAAAAGTAAGTTCTTTGGCAACTTCAGAATAAATTTGCACAAGAGACAAAAATTGAGGTTAGGGTGAACGACTTTGTTTCAAATGCACTCAGTAAAGGAAACACTTAGCCAGATTTCAGTTGATAGAAATTCAGTTAGTTAAAAAATTGTTAGTCAGCCAGTCAGTGAATTTAAAAACACAAACCGACTTAACCCCTTCTCAACCCATATTTGAATTTTTTTTGGCCTTGTCCATTACCCGGAATTCATTTTCTTTACTCTCATTTTCTTTTTTCAGGTTATTCAAATACCAAACTGATTGAATTCGTTATGTTATCACAATTCAATATTGACAAACTTGAACTTTATTCTAAAGATGATGTGAACGCAAATGAGCAAGTATACGAAGAGGTTCCTGGATTCGAATCATTAAGGATAATATTCAAAATACTGTTACATTGACATTTTGAGCGTGTCTGTGTCTGCGTCTTTGTTTGCAGACACGGTGCGATACTGGTCTCTGCAGACAAGCATGTCTTTGTACGCGTAACTCTGCTTCAAATGATTTAAAAAAATGAATTCTTGAATGATTAAATCAAAATTGGATTGTACCCTTTGGATCGAGAAATCACAAAAATCATAAACTGGGTGATCTAACACGTGATAGACCTATAAGTGTTATCCTCGGTTGCCAAAAATCGTTTCAAACGATTTTTTACTAGCCTATAAGAAACATGAGAAATCTACATTGGTTCAAAACCTTGAGAAAAAATAAACAAATTTCGAAAAAAATATTGAATCTTCAAAAGTCAGAAACTACAAACCAGAACAACAGCCTTTTCGTGCCGTAAAGAGAGTGATGATTATGATCTGAATCTTCTCACAAATCGGCCTCTCCCTTGGGTCGTTAGGGTCTTCTTTCAATCAGAAAATACATTGAGTGGAACAATATGTTCTGGTAAATATTTAACTTAATAATTTATATTTGAAACACATATTCAGCAACAATCATCGATCGCTACTGGCTTGTCACTTCAAAAAAATGTTGTTTAAACAAGGAAAGCTTCAAAGTCATTTTTCACGATGAAAAT
>SCLD01097471.1:0-11204 GCA_004367895.1 Oikopleura longicauda | reverse complement strand
TACTCGCTTTAAATCGGATCACGCACTCTCTAATCATTATTACATACTGTATCACTTTTACTTTCTAACTGCTACTTACTCTTACTCTTACTCTGAAAAACCACCCAATCTACTCCGATCTCCAAATCTGTTAACTTCAACCTGTATTGCCACCCGCGTCCATTCTAACGAAATGCTCATCATACCTTCCTAAACTGATACCAGCACAACACACATGTTAAAAACAAGACAAGCGGACGAAGAACTTACTGATGAAACTTTCGAAATAAGATGAAGAAGAGAACATACACTACATGGCGCCCCTACAGTAAAATAAGCCATGCCGAAACAAATCATAAAACAAAACAGAAAACACAACAAGTACATAAATGGAACAACGATACCAGATTGCAATAAAGTCCAGTCTGGCGTCGCCAAACGTGTGCTGGATCAGAATAATTATTATTACTGCTCACTCTACCACATGTAAATCTACTGTAAAACAAAGCCGTAACATACCATACGCGAATAAACGAAATAATAATAATAATGTCGCAGTCGAAACAAACCAATTGAACATTGGATGACCATGTAGTCCGAAAGGTCGGCCTGGTTGTCGGAGATCTTCTTCTCCAGCTCATTCATGAAATCGCCAACATTGGCAGTGGCTTACCAAGTATGTAATAGCAAATTGCTGAAATGTTCTTACTTACCCGTGGTCAAAAGAAATAAACAGGCCACCAGTTGCATGCTTCAGAAACTTGAGATAGTCTGTGAGGTCTGGTTAAAAATGAGCTGATTTTATACACAATTTCAATGACAACTAAACCTCAGTTTAGTGGCACATGCAGTGGTCAGACCAGAGAACATAAATGTCAGCGCTGAAATACGTCGAATAAGAAAACCAGTGTAAACAAGTCCGAGCCCTCATAAATGGCCGTTCAATTGCTCCATTCAAGTTCTGACCCAAGCTTCTTTTGCTAAGAAAAACCCAAGAAGACTTCTATACTAGCAGAAGAGAGAACAATGGTACGTTTAGAGAGCTATTTGGCTTAATTGCACGATGCCGAAACTTTGTTGCCATGCTAAACAAAGTTGAATCGTGGCGAAAAAATCTAAATCGAAAATAGAATGTGTGTAAATTCAGAAAACTTTCATCTACCTTGTTGTGGCAACTGTCCAGGCGCAATTTGACTATCCCAGTATGGCTCCGCCTGCTGAGTTTTTCGATTCGTACTACAGCGAGACGTACTACAGCGACTACAATGCAACGGACAGTGACTACGGGTACAGCACTTATGATTATGGGCAAACGGGATCACTTCTCTTGGCTCAATCTTTCCGCGGCGTTTTTGCTTGGAAATAGCCTTTTAACACGCACACCACTCCAGATATATGAGAGCGTCAGTTTAACCAGGTTGAACCAAATTTTATCCCAAACACAGCAACATTACTGACACCGCTGACTATGATATGTACGCGTCCAGTGACAATTCAACCAGCAACATGGCCAATGATTTCATCGCTGATGCTGACTCTTCAACGCTTAGGGATCTTTCACTTTTGAACGTACACATTAAATGTGGCTATCGTAAAACGTAGCGATTACGTTAGAAATCTTGTGTCCGTTTTTCGTCGTGATAATTTTAGGTTGTGATAAAGCGCTTGGGGAAGTGTTTAAGTTCCCGTCGGGCTATTTTTAGAAACTATTCGAAGTTATGAGACCCCTTCCGAAAGCCGGCAGAAGTAGAGGAGCCCGAGTATGATGCTGAAGAAGAAGTCCCTGACTTGGCTGCACTTGGTCGACGGAACACAGTTGCCGCAAACAAGGATCTCTTGTCCCTAATTGACGCGGCACTTAATGCAGCACGTTATGTCCAGGCGACCCAAACAACGACGCCGACGACGACGACAACTACCGCTAATACCGGTGCCACTACACCCGCACCGGCACCAGTCAACACGGGCGTTCCCTTTCACTGCTGGACGTGTAATGATGCATCCAGTATTACTGATTGTCAAAACACAGGCTCTAATGTCGAATGTCATGCGGGTGACTATGGCGGGTGTATGGTTGAAATGGAGGTCGAAAGTGGCACCTTGCGCAAATTGAGAATGGGGTGTAAACAGCCTCAAGCATGTGAAATGCAAAAATCAGTCAATTTCTGGGACTTTTTGGGTGATGCAGCCCTGATTGCGGCTCGTGAGGCGTACGCACCTTACAATCGGTTCACTGTGTGCAAGCCGGAGACAACGTACAACTCGTACCAACCGCGATCCAAGTGTACCCAATGTTGCACGCATGACAATTGCTTCAATACAAACGGATACACTAATGGAGCCGGTACGACGACTACTTGGGCCGATGTACAAGCCAACTGGGGCCGCACTGAGTGGAAGTCGACCCTCTAAAAACACTGTGTAACTAACAATAAATCCTAGTTCAACAAAAAATACGCCCGCTTCTGTGTTTTAGACTCAATCGAAACGATAAACATGCCCAGTGTAATTCATAACAAGCAAACGAGATCTTTGAATTTGGCTAAGCTGCTTACAACCATCCTGCTTGTATAATATCCTTTATAACGGTAACATGCAAAAAACGTTGCATTTACTAGTGCCCCCTAACAATGTAGATCTAATCCCGGATAAGAGCCTAATTTCGTCTTTCACGTACCTCTGATTTTGTATATCAGCTTACAAATGTCTTTTTTGTTAAAAAAGCTTGCTTGCTCAATCAATCATGCATGCGAAGAAGTGACAAGACACATTAGTTAAATGGAACTTGGTGTACTTTTATTTGTCGTTAGTTATTGTCTCAGTGGTCAGTGGTGCAGGTGTTCAATTGAATGTTGAAAAGTGCTGTGTAGTGTGCTATTACGTGTTCTATTGGCGATTGTGATGCCCGACTTGATTAGCTATTTCAAAATCCGTGGTCGGGTGCCGCATCGAGTCCGAAATGAGTGTATTGACTACTTGATACGAAGTTAGTAACCTCGAGTAAAGGAGAAGGTTGTGCTGCTTTTGTTACGAGTTGATTTGTAAACAATGCTCCGTTTTTCAACAGAACTTATCAAAGAATAAAGATTCAAGCCATTCCATCATGCCGATCCTGTACACCAGGAGGCACAGACAGTAACTGAATTACTACAATGGAAAATGGTTGGCCGTTATTGTGTTTGATATGGTAACGTCAAAACTTGACTCAAATGTGGTATTTTTGTTTCGTTTCCAATCAAATCTTTTGTGCTTTCAACTCTGCAAAATGACAAAAAAATGCAGTCACTACCGTTTGGTTGAGTTGAACTTGGCTTGAGTGCCCCTGCTTCCGTAAGACGTTTCGGCCAAAAAAAGTTCCCAATTAGATCTGTACAAAGTGCCACGTTTAACGAGCATGTTAAGTGTGGTGGAAGAGTAAAGTGTTATTGTTTCATAACTCTGTTGTTTCAATTAGGTAGATGTTTGTCAGTTATATACAAATTCGTCGTTGTGCGTCTATTTTCGGTCCGTATCTAGTCGCTACTTGTGTTCGTGACATTTATCCACAAGTTTGGTGTGTACTCTTGTTCCGGACGTGCGTTTTCGTCGACGCATTTTTCACTTCTTCATCGCAAGTGTATATCACATGCGTTTTCAGTGTGTTGTTTTTGGTTCTGCTTTGGTTTCTTTGACTTTGTTGTGCTTTCGGTGGTGGTGGTTGTTGTGACATCATTGAACTTACAGGCCATCTCCCGTCGAATCAATTGTCACCCGTTTCCCACTCTCGAGGTCTTTCGCCCCCCGGTTCTTCAAGTGCCAGCTCTGTTATAATACATTTTGTAGTGGTTTTTATAATACAAAAAGAGGAATATCTAAAAAGAAAATGAAATAATACGCTAGTAACAGTATTATGATAGAGGCCGCGTGAATACGGCAAATCCGGCGCCGGGGTCCTTTGCAACTGATTCGGAAACGGTGACAACGGATCGGTGGATTGGTTGGAAAGTTGGCGGCTCGAAATCATCATCGACGTGTTTTTGTACCGGGCCACATAACGCAATCTAAACCATTAGAGTTTTATCGTTGTCATCGCTTGTTGATAGAGCAAGAGGCCCCATTCAAATGAACACACGCAAATTTAAGCCCAAACCATATAATTGATGGTTTTCAAGTTTAAAATCATTTGGTGTCGAGACACACTGTTGGTGGTGAGTGGTAGTGGTGGTATGGTGGTGGTGGCTGACCCGACGTCCGAAAATTACACACTACCACGTTGGATCTTGTGAAAAGTAAAAAAAGTAGAGTAGACTCGTTATTGAACCTGTTGGTGATCAAGTTTGGAGTCATTGCACAAAAAGTGAATATGTCATTTTGTTGGCACCAAGTGCGTGTGAGCGTGCATGCGCTTTAGAAATCGGAATTGTGTATATAAAACATGATTTTTGCTGAAACATTGATTAAATAGTCAAAAACCCGGGGGTCCGGCCGATAAATTGGTTAGACAGTCGAGTGTAATATTTACACTGCAGTGCCATCTCTGATGCCATCCACTCAGCGAGTGTGCGTGTGTGTGGGAGAGAGCTAGAGACCGCGTAAAGCATTGGTCTGTGAACCTATTCGTCTTTTTGTCAATTTCAACATCAGAACAAAAAAGGAGCGACGATAATTTTTAACAAATTTCATGCACATTATGTTCTGCGCCCTTGTTTTTTCGTTCTGGATTGGGACTGGTGCTGCACCGCCCCACCAAAAGCGTAAAATTATCGTCTCAATGAAACTGTTACCTATTCTTGGGCTAACGAACATGAAACTCTCTTTTGTCTTGTACTTAGAGCACAAAAGTGGATCAAGCAGTTCACTTAAATATCATGGATTTTGACCGATTTAGTTACCCAATATCTCTAATACAGCCCTGTTATTGCGCTACTCTTAATTTCGTATTCGGTTTCTTACCTCCAGTTGCTCGAGGAGCTCACAACAGCTCAAGTCCCATTTGGATGCGATTGACGCCCCTTCTAGACTCTCGCGTTCCTTGCGTTCGGCACGTAGCTTTTCTGTTCAGCCGGGTTATTCATCACCTGACTACGATGTGAGTGTTTGGCCCTCCAGAAAACGTATTTATGGCGAGATAATGGTCGAAAACGGCCGACCAGGAAGATGTTTAAATATTAGGTGTTATCTTAAACCACGGCTCCTTTATAGTGCTTCGCCAGTTTTTTCTGGAGTTTGCCGTTCTCTTGTAAAATGTGTCGAATCTTCTTGTTGCTCTTCTTCTCCGCATCGCACCGCGTCTTCTCGCCCACAACGATGTCGGGCGATTGATGGTGAATGTTGCGACAGTTGGCAGTGAGTCCACGGTACAACAAAAATTGTACCATGTTCAGCTTAGAATGCTGAGCGGCCAAGTGCAACGCCGAATTGCCGTAACGGTCTTACCCGGGGGTTAGAAAGCGGATTCCAAACCTATTGATGTCCGTACCCTATTTATGAAACTGAGAACCTAAGCGGGAATAGAAGATTAGCATTTGAAACGTTTTTGGTTCAAGATTAGAGCAGTCAAATTGATTAGAATCGTTCGATTCAGGTTTTGGTTTTATTCGATTGTCCAAGTCGTCCGAATGATTTTTAGTTCCATCATTTTTTTTGTCCACGACAGCCGTCTTTTTATGTTTTGTTTTATAATCTTACCAGTCAGATAGATAAGGGGGTACCAATAGAAAGAAAAAACAAAAAAAGAAAAAAGTCTATTTAACAACCCCCTTTGAGGAGTCAAAAAATGTTCCTCCCTCACAGAGTACTTTTTGACGTTTTTGAAAAAACATGTTTATGCTGAGTGATGCTTCTGTTGCAAAATGCCTCCCCTGCAGTTGTTGGGCATGTACGACGACTACGACGACACATTACTCTTACGTCCCTTTAAGCCGATTGCGGTCAACTGTTAACAGAGAGAACGCTTGGGGAATGACGAACTAAACACTGCACTAACACACGCGCGGTAACTCATATAAAGGACAACTCCGGAAATAAGTGAACGTTGAAACAAAATTTGGGAGTGAGAGCGAGCGCGAGAGACAGAGAGATCGAGGCCACCCAAATGCGGGTTGACCACCAATTGGTCGCCAATAACCAAAATGCGACTATGACTCTCTGAGGCAGGGTGAAAATGGCAGAATAATTGAATTTTTCTCGTTCTCGTTGGAGACAAAAAGCTTAGAGAAGAAGTTATCACTTCATTTAAGCACCTTAATGAGCTTCTGATTTAGATGTAATCCTATGGCGCAAACCAGGGCCAGTTTTTTTGTCAGTCGAGATTAAAAAACCGCAAATTCATCCCTTGTTCAATCTTTGCGCCCGCCGTTTTCATGGACTCTCTCTTATGTTTTGACTTTATCGGTCTAGGGCCTCGCGTCGCCCATGCAGTGGCGTGTTGACACAAAAAGGGATGATACGTCCGGGCGAAAATGGAATTTTAGCGGTCTACTTAGACTTGTCATGAGACGGCCGTAAAGCGTGTGAATTGAGCCTGATCCAAAAATCTCAACATGTTGTTGTATATAATAGAACGAGATCTATTAAGACAGAGAAAACCAACGTTGAGGTGGACCGACAACGAATAACTGCCGAATATGACTCTCGCTGGTCAGATGTGTCTGTTAACCTGTCAAACCAAGAAAGGGGCTCTAAGAGAATTTATATTTCGATTGTTTCAAATCAAACTAATCGAGTCGGCGGCAAGAATGACTTGCTTATTCACGATTAAGCTGAAAATGAGCCGAACCAACACAAAAATCTAAGTAGAACTCAATATGCAATAACCTTTAGTGCTGCTCTTCAAGTGGCGTTTAAGCCTTCAAGGAAAGCAAACAATGGCCGCTGAGGTGTTTTACATTGAACTGCATAGAGCATTCTAAACAAGCAATTAATGCCAACATTTCTATCCACGTGTTTCTGCCTGCGCGCCTGAACGAAAAAAAAATGCTGAAAATGCTGCCTGAAGAGTATGATAGTTTAGACTCCTTGTCTGTGTTGTGGATTGAGGCCCCACGAGCCAGTAGAAGTTCAGCCAGCTGGACATCGCCCATGATACAGGCAATCATGAATGAGCTGAGACCCTCGTCCGTCGTTTTCACGTCGATTTTGACACCATTGGCCAGGAGTAGCAGGATTAGACCGGCGCGATCCATCTTGACTTGGCATCCGTGCACTGAAAAATAAAGAAATCAAGTAAATGCACGAACAAGAGATCAAACACAATTCAGCTGGAAACAGTGAGGGGCGCTTCCCGCCCTTTTCTGGAATTTGGTTGGCTTTGTTCACGTGGAGCGAACATTTTGACTTTGATTAAAAGTAAGCAAGAGTAAGCAACCCAATAAACTTGGTTAGTTATACTTGATTAGTGCCAGTGGTGGTGACACAAATGGCGTGTTGCACCACAGAAATTCGATAAAACTACCACCACTCGGGTAGTCTGCACTGAGGTATTAAGATGACTCCGACACGATTACTTTGGGGCGGAAAGTGGCATTTTCATCCTGATTTGGCCGAAGCAACCGAGAAGTGGGCCAGAATGCGAAAACGTGGTTTTAATGGCGATCAAAGAGAATCAAACAATCCGCCTGAGAAAATCGATATAACGTGATGGATTACAACCGAAGTCGACATTGCTGTGTTGCTGCACAGTTCGGTTGTGTAATGAAACACGCCGCTTCATTGATGATTGGATCGGAAGAAGGATGAAGTTTTATATTCTCTAATCGACCCCGCCCAAAATCAAAATAGCCACGTGCGCTTGATGATTGGAGTGGACTACTTGTGGCACTAATAACCAGAATAGTACATCTTTCTACCAACTAACTGGCAAATTAACGTCGTGTTGTGCGTTTCAATCGAAGACACCATGTTCGTTTTGAGGACAAATTATTAAATCCAATTTCAAGACTAAAGGTGACTGATCCACGAGTACAACTGTAGTGGTTGACAACTTACCAGTATGGTGTAGCGGGGTCCAGCCATTCTTATCGGGCGTGGAGACCGAGTAACCCATTTGTAGCACTGTTCGCGTGTGTTTCAATGGTTGCGGCGAGTGCAGTATGATCAACGATGATAGCGATTTGCCGGCGACGTCTTGGTATGAAGTCGGCACGCGTTGTTTGATACTCGCGCGGAATGACGCATCTTCTGTCTCATTCTTCAATGTTTCGAGTATTTGCTGAACAATATAACGTGAACATCAGTTTTTTCGTCTGATATTTTTGAACGAAAACAATTTCCGCCTTCAATTATGTGGTTTTTGGTTTGTTCCTGTTGCTGGTGCCTGTTGCGACGTGATTTACGTCAGATTTAGAACGTCAAAAAGTTCTAAAGGGTCTAGGTATGGTGTAACGTTCGTTTTTTATTAAAAGGCGGGTAATACATTTGACTTCAGAGAGATGCAAGAAAAGAACAAAAACGATTACATATCATGCACTTAGCCGTGCGTGACAATCCAAAGGGGTTGGTACGGCCTGCGTACTTGAGAGTGTTATTAGTGTGCTGTTCGGCTTCGGCCGTTTTAAATCTCAAATTGACAGGCTATTTCCTTGAGACGTGAAATTTCGTCGAAGCAAGTCGAGCTTGCTTCATTATCACTTTGACACAGCTTGCAATACACGATTATTAAACGACGAATAAAGCCGCTGCTGAACGTGTCTTTTGTCCTGATAAAAACACTCCGGGAAGGAGAGTTTGCGCCCCTTGACTCAAAAGTGGGTTTTAGAACTGTGTAACACAAAAATGAGGAGTAACAAGTTTATGCCATGTGTGGCATCATAAGTACGTTCAAGGCATACGCGCTCGACTACCACCACAACGAATATTTTTTAGGTTCCGTCAAGCACCGGACAAACAGATGTCGCGTCATACCATAAGGCTTCTAAAGACCAGATCAAAATTATTGACCATTTCTCAGCATGAACATTTTTCAACAACTTCTGAGAGTCAGATTAAAATGGTAAACGTCTGTGTATGGTTGGCACCGCCATGTTCATAAAACATGATAAGTTCCTTATGAAATTCTCGCATATAACTTTTTCCCGCAGATTTTAAACCGGCCTGCAAGTTTGTATATAGTTGGTCGGGTAAGAGTGACATCAAGACCCAGGCTAAAACAATAAATGGAACCTGGTGAAATCGAGGTGACTAAGACGAACAAGTTTAACCAGACGCTTTGATTACTTAGTACATTAAAAGGCTTAAAATAAGTGTGTCTAAAACAAGTTTTGGCGTGCAAACGAAAGTCTAAGTGCAACAGTACCAATGCAGGTGTATGGCTGGTCAGTGAGCACCGCCAACGGACACTCATGTTTAAAAAATCACCGCATAAAGTGCTCTACGTGGTTTAAAAAAAGTTTTCCATTTTTAGGGGTGCACGCTGGACGCAGCGTCGTCGTGTTTGCTTGACCCTGGCCATAAAATAAGCTGGTTTACTCGAAACGAAAACACACACGGAAGCGACAAGTCAACCTTCCTCCTACGACTTGGTCGAACGATAAAGCTTGTACTTATCAAAAATTTGTAGTTTCTTGTCTAAATGGCATATTATTCAAATTGAACACGGAATTTGCATGCCAAAGGAAACAGTTTAGCATTGAATCTAGCTTTGACAGAATCGCGTTCGACCAAAAAACCATCACACGAGTTTAGGTTAGGAACGATTATTAATCAGCCACAACTAAACAAAAAACGTGGCTTTTCTGGCATCTTTTCATATGTCGGCTAGATTGGCTCGAATCCGAACAAGCTAATTCAATTATGTATGCTTCCTTCTTTTCGCTGTTCCACTTTCAAGGGATCAGTAAAGGATAATTGTTGTTCGGATTTTGAACCTAATTGTTGCACTCCCCATTCCCGGTAAATTATAGGTCAAGATTGATGCCAATGTCGCTTTCGTGGAGTTAATTGGGTGGAAACGAGAACGAAACGCTCAACATAGAGTTGATCTATGTGTTTGCATCCAAACATGGCGTAATCATTATGTGTTTTAGAGGACCAGTACGTAATGGTCTTGTACCATCTGAGTCACGAATGAAGCTTCTCAATCCATCTAAAGCTCCATTGGATGACGGGATTGTCTAAATGCTATTAATAGTTGCTGTTATGGCATCATAGTTTCAGCGAAACACGGGCCAGTTTCGACAAGTTGTAAAGTCCATATTTAAAAAAGGGATCCTTTTTGGTCGGGATGTAGTGTTTGTTTTAACGCTTTTCAAGTATGTTATGGAGCCCGACTCAGACATGCCTCTCTCACTCACCGTCGCAACCAGCTCGATGGACACTCACAGTCCGTGAAAGTGTTATGTAAGTCGACGGATAACTTGAAAGCTGATCCCCATCCAAATATGTAAAATCAATCGGATCATGAGCGGAGGAGCTCTGCGCAATGGCTCGAACAGATGAATGATGATCCTTCGATGGAAAACATCAAACATTTAAGCATCCGGGCGTCTCAATATCGAATTCCCAGCTTTCAACTTTTGAATAAGTGCGGTAGTTGAAGATCCACGTTTTTTGGATCAGACCAAAGATTCTTTCCCATCAGAATAATGCATGAATCCGCGTGCATTTACTCGCGCTGTACTGCCCATTTCTCATCACTGATGTGTGATGCAAATGATTGATTTCGGATAAATAGAAATGAAACGACGTAGTAGTAACTAACTCCAACGTCGCGTTCCTGATGTTGATCAACATAGTATCGTTACAAACCAGTAAAAGCGCGGAACATGTTGCCGTGAGCCGGCGGCCGCCATTTGATTTATTACAATTTTATCGAAAAAACTAACGTCGGCGTGGACGGACATAGTGGTGCTGTGGTGGTAGATGGGTGGATGCGATGCGAACGACGTTCACTCTAAGACTACGTTTTCTGTTTAAAAACCACGAAACCATCGTGATCAATCAAGTATCGACGCTGTGTGTAGACCACGTTGTCTGGGCCACAGACAGGGGTTGCTTCCCGATGTTACTCTGAGGTTGATGGTATTTGGTTTTGTCAATAGCTAAAGTTATGGCGCCGTTGTTATGGTGATTAGATGGAAGTGTGTACTAATTTGAAGTGGCATGATTGGAATATGGTGCATAATTTGACGAAATCAGCGTCGCTTTTAGACATTATCGTGAACATGAACGGCCAAACAAACTGTCATCATTATCGAACCGGTTACTGGTCGGCCAGTTTTGCAATGGGGATGATCGAGATCTAATTCGTT